>JAXIVD010005227.1:7500-17500 GCA_036785275.1 Cancer borealis | reverse complement strand
AGTGAATTGCCCGAAAGATACCAAGACATCGCAAGAGTGCATCTGTCATCTGTCTTATAGTGCTTCTCCTTGTATCGCAAACACGGCATATATAAAGGCATGACCAATTATTGTATGTAAACCACTAGTATAGGACTAGGCGTCTTATGTTAAAACGAATATCGGCACCACCGAGACGAGGTCAAATTGTAACTAGAAGTTTTGGAAAAAGTCTTAGACAAATCACTGAAACAATGGCCGAAGAGAATAAGGTTTTGAAACATGAAATTATTACAAACCAAATTCAACTCCCACTGTACTCCGGGGATCCAGAAAACATAGATTTAGAAAGTTACATCGCCAGAATCGACAACTATATAGCGACTAAAGGTCTCAAAGACGACCAACAGAAGATTGAAGTCTTTAAGGCAAATATTCACCCGCATAAAGGTCCGGCGCGCTCTATCATAATTTGTAGAAACTTTGTAGAAGAAATAAAGACCTAAAAGGAGTATCTTAAAGAATTCAGAAAACATTTTTTGCCAGCCAGTGATACTGAACCCTTGAGAGTTCTTGTAAAATTCTTGGGAATCCAACAAAGAGGACAAGAAACTATGGCACAATATATATCGAGGTTGGACACGTTTTCCAAACAACTAGAGGATAACCTAAAGGGTACACCGTGGTCAGACACCAATAATCCAAACATGATATCCTTGAAGCAACTCAGTAAAATGTTAATGATGTCAACAATAATACATAAGAGCCAAGGATCCATGACGGAGAAACTGTACCAAGATCTAAACAATACAGTACAACTAAGTCAAGTAGATTACATGGTTAAGAGATATGTGGAGAAGGATCCACATTCAAATCAATATGTTTTACCCGTGCGACAACAATCACCATCCCCAGAAAGGAGAGGTCGTCTCCCCTCACAGTCTGGCGGTAGGTCGTACTCATACAGGGCAGAAGTAATTCACGACCTCGCAGTTCTATTAAATGTTACTCCTGTTTCAAAATGGGTCATACAGCAAAGGAATGTTATTCACAACATATATGCGGAAATTGTCAGTAACAAAGACATAGGGAGAATACGTGTAGAAATCAATCATGGTGTGCCTACCATAAAAAGATAGAACATAAGACGAGAGACTGCAGACGTAGTCATAGTGGAAATTTTTTCCAAGCATGACCGGGGTACAATGGTGGATCGGCTCCATCCCATCTACAAAAGTAAGTGAATTAGAATACCCACAGAAGAGTCAGGAATGTTAAGGATTTCGAGGAGCACGCCCTCGAAACAAATACCAACCGAGGTCAGTAGATCAAATCGCCTCAGACAAAGATAGACAGAAGTACGCACCAAGTGAAAGAAAGATCGTTGTAACTGTCAAAGAGGTAGAACAGGAATCAGTCATTGAAGGAAGGGTTTTCGATCAACCCACTCGAATATTTCTAGATACAGGTGCTATGATTAACATCATCAGTTCAGAGTTTCTTAGGAAAATAAAACCTGGAGTATTAATTCTTGAACCAACACATTATGTTTTACAGGGAGTAACAGGAAATCAGATGAAAACATTAGGAAAAATCACGCTGCCAGTTTTTATAGATAATCTCTTTTACTTCGATATCAAGACAGTAGTTGTGGAACATTCCTCTTTCCCTGGAGATCTTTTGATAGGATATAAGACAATGAAAGACGAGGAAATTTCACTTTTCCCAGCCAGGGGAGGTGCAAAAATTTCTTTTAAATTCATACCATTTTTGGAAATTCAAGACAGAGTAAAGCCAACATCCCCTATAATATAGAATACAGATGAACACTGTGGCATGAGCATCCAGCCAGAAATTCTTAATAACATGGCAGAGCGGTCATGTAATATAACCCAGAAATCTGAAAACACCACAGAAGACTCAGTAGATGAAGAAATATTCGTAAATGAAGAAACATCTGTCGCAACTGAATCCTTCCATATTGTTTCTGGTTATGTAACTGGGTCGACACTGTTGCATGCTATGACAATAAACAAGGTGCAGGTTCAGCTGACAGGTGTTAAAACATCTCAGAAAATAATAGCTCTCCCTGAGACCAAAAAATTAAAGGGGTGTATCCTCGACTCTGCAGTATATATGTCTAACGACGGTACTGTAGAAGTTCTTTTGGCTAACACATTGAATAAGAATTTGTTGTTGAAACCTGGATCTCAAATTAGTTCGTTTTAGGTTTATGAACACCCTATCCAAATTATGAATGAAAAAAAATTCACAGAAGATAATGTAAGAACGTTTGCTGGTACAGTACAGACATAGATAGATATGTCAGAGACAAAACTTGGAGTGGAAATTCCGGAACCACCTCAAGCTTTCGTATCAACACGACTTGCAACAAAATTGGTTGGCATTATTAGGTAAACATAGAAGTGCAGTCGCATTACCGGATGACAAATTGGGCAAGACTAACGTGCTCAAACACAGAATCAAGTTAAAACCGGGTACTCAAACAATATACGTACCTGCTTATAGAATGCCACATGGTAAACTAGCAACATTTGATAAAATTATTGCTAAAATGCTCTCACAGGACGTCATAGAGCCCTCAGACAGTGAATGGAATTTCCCTCTTATCCTGGTTCCTAAACCAGACCGCAGCATGAGACCAGTTGTCGATTACAGAAAGTTAAATGAAAGAACCATTCCAGACAGACTCCCTCTACCTGTAATTTCTGATATACTCCACGGGTTAGGAACAGAAAATAAATATTTCAGTACTATAGACATAAAGATTGCTTTCTGGCAGATTGAGTTAGAAGAAGAAAGTAAAGATATGACAGCGTTTAGCACGCCCACAGGTCATTATAGGTTCAAGCGTATGCCTTTTTGGCCTATCAAATTCCCCATTAATGTATATGAGGCTTATGAACATTGTACTACGAGGACTTCTAGGAAATACAGCTAACATTTTTCTAGATGATATTTTAGTGGCTTCCAAGACAGCAGAAGAACATTTTATAAAGTTAGACCTCATCTTCTCTAGATTGCGAGAAGCAGGATTGAAAGTACGTCTAGAAA
Source organism: Cancer borealis (assembly GCA_036785275.1). NCBI lineage: Eukaryota > Metazoa > Arthropoda > Malacostraca > Decapoda > Cancridae > Cancer > Cancer borealis. The sequence continues at coordinate 14,446 of JAXIVD010005227.1, read as the reverse complement.
ATTTTTCATTTTTGCAGGATAAAGTTATTTATTTAGGACATCAAATAAATCAACACGGATTACAGACAGTATAATCCAAGGTAGATGCGGTAAATACGTTCCCTACTCCTACATCAGGAGACAAGGTTAGAAGTTTTCTGTGTCTCACAGGATGTTACCGGCAGTATATACGCGGTTATGCGGATATAGCACATCCTCTAAGTTCGCTACTAAAGAAAGATTCCAAGTTTTGTTGGAAACCCCTGCAACAGAAGGCATTTGAGACCTTGAAAGAGAAACTTACAAGTTCACCAGTATTAATTTTCCCAGACTACAAACAAGAATTTATCCTTTGCACTGACGCTTCAGGTATTGGATTAGGAGGTATCCTTACGCAGGAAAGAAATGGTAGACTACAACCCATAGCATATACTTCTAGACTATGTACTTCCGCAGAACGCAACTGCAGCGTGACGGAATGCGAGCCGCTCTCGGTTATTTATTGCTTAAAGAAATTCCGAGACATAATCTTAGGATACAAGATTCGGGTCTGGACAGATCATACCGCCATACAGAACTTGTTTAAGCACAAAAAATCTTCGTGGACGAATAGCTAGATGGTTCACAACTTTACAACAGTATGAGATGACTTTTGAGTACATTCCTGGTAAGAAAAACACTGCCGCGGACGCTTTGTCCAGGAATATTTGTCCAGATCGAGAAGTAAATACAGCAATTAGCAGCATAGAGGAACTGCTCAGTTTAGAAAATGTTGTAGTCATAGAGGAAGAGAAGAAGGACGTTACTTGGAGTAATTTAATTGCACATTTAACAGAACCGAACGTGCGCCCACAACCAAAATTACCTAAGAAACTACAGGTAAATGATTTTCAGCTTCATAACGGTGTGTTGTATAGGAACACCGTACTTTCAGATGTAGACACATCTAGAGGAAAAGTGAGACAACCAGTAATCCCTGAGTCGCTGGTACCGACAATTATAAAATTCATTCATGACGTACCCACCAGTTCACACCCTGGAAAAGATAAGTGTTATAAACAGGCAAAGTTGAAATATTTCTGGCCAACCATGCGAAAAGATATATTTGAGTATGTATCAAATTGTTTGTCATGTGCTAAAACAAAAGGAAATACAGGGAGTCCAGCTCCCATTCTTGCGTATCCCATACCAAATCGTCCTTGGGAGCGTGTACACTTGGACACTCTTGAATTACCACTCTCAGAATCAGGTTATAAATATTTATTAGTTGCCATAGACTATCTTTCCCGATATTGTATTTTACGGCTCATTCCAAACAAATTCGCTGAAAGCGTAGCAAGTGTCGTCATGGAGGAAATTATTTGCAATTTTACCACTCCACATACCATTATTTCAGACAATGGTACTGAATATAATAATCAAATATTAACAGAATTATGTAAACTCTTCAATATAAAGAAGGTAAATGTCCAGGTTTACAGGGCTCAGGCAAATGGAGTCGTGGAAAGACTAAATAGAAAGATAATTAGTTGCTTACGATCATTAATTAATCCACACAGTATTCCTTGGGACACGTGGATTGCTTACGTGAAATGTGTTCTAAACGCACAAATAAATTCAGCCACTGGTGAGATACCACATTATATTATCTATGGTGAAGATAAAGTACTACCCTACGAATTATTAGACACAACACCTGGTCCAGTTTATAATGAAGATGACTATATTAAAAATAGAATAAATAAATTCCAAGAAATACACCAGAAAGTTAGAGAACACATGGGTACCTACGCAAGTCAAATGAGGAAACAACAACACAAAACGGCTAGAGAAGTAAATTTACAAATAGGAGATATAGTAATGGCCAAACTACACGTCCCTCTCGTTGGAAGCTCCAAGCTATCTAAGAAATTTTCAGGACCACAAAGTAATTGCAGCAGACACTGGAAATAAATTCAAGGTACAAAATATTAAAACTGGCGAAGTAACTATTAGACATTGCAATGATTTAAAGAAAGCTACTATAATTGAAAACGACCTAATATGTATTAGAGATTCAGATGAGCAAAATCAAGCTTCTGCATCCTTGGAAGATATAGATACTAATAAAGAAAATATGAATACTAATAGAGAAAATATGAATACTAATAGAGAAAATATGAATACTATTAGAGAAAATATGAATACTAATAGAGAAAATATGAATACTAATAAAGAAAATATGAATACTAATAAAGAAAATATGAATACTAATAGAGAAAATATGAATACTAATAGAGAAAATATGAATACTAATAGAGAAAATATGAATACTAATAGAGAAAATATGAATACTAAGAGAAAATATGAATACTAATAAAGAAAATATGAATACTAATAAAGAAAATATAGTCGAAAGTGAAAATGCAGATAATAATGAGTACAGAAGGAAATTACGAAGTTATAAAGAGGTACATGCTATAAAAGATATGACAGACAAAGTGACGAAAATATGTTGTATAAATGAACAGGAATTAGAAAAGGAATTTTATGACTATGTAAACCAGATGTTAACAGAATTAGGAGTTGATTGTAACTAATTTTACAGATAACAATGAAGCTGTTGGCATATCTACTTTTAGCTACCTTGATAGCTGCATGGGACCCGGTAAGGCCCGGTGTCTTAGTGAAGAAAATAGGAAATATGATAATTGTAAATCAATCAGCCTAATTCCAGCCTAATTCCTTTTCTACCATATTTACATTTTGTTTTCTTTTCACAATCTTATTAATTTTCAGAGGTGGAGAAGACTTGGGTAGCGTTACATCTATATCTATCCATAACATTTATTTTTCTAACGTCACAGTTTTCTTCCTATCAGCAATTGTCGTTAACGTATCCGAATGTAATTCACATTGATCCGGTACCCTATATAGTCCTACTATGGAAGCTACTTTCGGATGGAAATTAGGGCATAATACTGACACAGTGGTTCTATTCGGAAAATAAAGATAATGAGCATGGTGAACATTTTCATGATGAGGTTCTGGTCTCACCTCACGGAATGGACAGTGTTTAAAAATTATTATATTCTTTACTAATGATGCTGGACAAGAATCTATTAAGACTTCATTCAATGTAAATAACTTAGATGGACACAAATAAAGATCAAGATTTGTTCGCTTACATAATTGAAGATCATCATTAGTTATCTTGCTTTCTTTTAAGTTGTCTACTGACAAAATATAATTTTGTGGATCAACCATTTTGGTGTCAACAGATAGAATAGAACCATTTAGATTCATTGGGAATGAAATAAATTTGTAAACATGGTAAGTTAACTCTGAAGAAAATGGAATGTCTATTATTACCGACGAACCGTTCAGGTAAGATGTTAAAAGGGGGTAATACATAGCTACATTACTAATTTCGAAGAATTAAAAGTTCCACTCGGTTTTGGTTGTGGTTACTATTTCAATTAAACGTTTTATAGGTAACAACGTTGATGAGACTGATCCCGTATTTGCCATAACTAAGTCTTGTATTAGTTGTTCGATTTAATTTTCTAATTCAATTGTTTTTACGTGAATTTGATCAAGGAGCATAAAAATGTCCAACGAGGCTCTTACAAATTTTGTTTCACTATCTAGCTGTTCTAACTCGTTAACAATATATGTTAGGCTTTCTTGTATATCATTAGTAGTATCCTGCAATGTATCTAGTTTTTCCAGTTCGTGTTGTATAGTGTTAACATAATTTCTCAAATCTGCGTGTAATCCTAAGTTTGCAATTCCTAATCCTGCCAATGCTCCCATATCTGTCATAATATGGCTCTTTTTCCTCTTCTATGTTTACCAAATAATGCCAACCAATTTTGTTGCAAGTCGTGTTGACACGAAAGCTTGAGGTGGTTCCGGAATTTCAGCTCCAAGTTTTCTGTCTCTGACATATCTATCTCTGTCTGTACTGTACCAGCAAACGTTCTTACATTATCTTCTGTGAATTATTTTTCATTCATAATTTGGATAGGGTGTTCATAAACCTAAAACGAACTAATTTGAGATCCAGGTTTCAACAACAAATTCTTATTCAATGTGTTAGCCAAAAGAACTTCTACAGTACCGTCGTTAGACATATATACTGCAGAGTCGAGGATACACCCCTTTAATTTTTTGGTCTCAGGGAGAGCTATTATTTTCTGAGATGTTTTAACACCTGTCAGCTGAACCTGCACCTTGTTTATTGCCATAGCATGCAACAGTGTCGATCCTGTTACATAACGAGAAACAATATGGAAGGATTCAGTTGCGACAGACGTTTCTTCATTTACGAATATTTCTTCATCTACTGAATCTTCTGTGGTGTTTTCAGGTTTCTGGGTTATATTACATGACCGCTCTGCCATGTTATTAAGAATTTCTGGCTGGATGCTCATGCTACAGTGTTCATCTGTATTCTGCATTATAGGGGATGTTGGCTTTACTCTGTCTTGATTTTCCAAAAATGGTATGAATTTAAAAGAAATTTTTGCACCTCCCCTGGCTGGGAAAAGTGAAATTTCCTCGTCTTTCATTGTCTTATATCCTATCAAAAGATCTCCAGGGAAAGAGGAATTTTCCACAACTACTGTCTTGATATCTTAGTAAAAGAGATTATCTATAAAAACTGGCAGCGTGATTTTTCCTAATGTTTTCATCTGATTTCCTGTTACTCCCTGTAAAACATAATGTGTTGGTTCAAGAATTAATACTCCAGGTTTTATTTTCCTAAGGAACTCTGAACTGATGATGTTAATCATAGCACCTGTATCTAGAAATATTCGAGTGGGCAGATCGAAAACCCTTCCTTCAATGACTGATCCCTGTTCTACCTCTTTGACAGTTACAACGATCTGTTTTTCACTTTGTGCGTACTTCTGTCTATCTTTGTCTGAGGCGATTTGATCTACTGACCTCGGTTGGTATTTGTTTCGAGGGCGTGCTCCTCGAATTCCTTCACATTCCTGACTCTTCTGTGGGTATTCTAATCCACTTACTTTTGTAGATGGGATGGAGCCGGTCCTCCATTATACCCCGGTGATGCTAGGAAAAAATTTCCACTATGACTACGTCTGCAATCTCTCGTCTTATGTTCTATTTTTTTATGGTAGGCACACCATGATTGATTTTTACACGTATTCTCCCTATGTCCTTAGTACTGACAATTTCCGCATATATGTTGTGAATAACATTCCTTTGCTGTATGACCCATTTTGAAACAGGAGTAACATTTAATAGAACTACGAGGTCGTGAATTACTTCTGGCTCTGTATGAGTACGACCTACCGCCAGACTGTGAGGGGAGACGACCTCTCCTTTCTGGGGATGGTGATTGTTGTCGCATTGGTAAAACATATTGATTTGAATGTGGATCCTTCTCCACATATCTCTTAACCATGTAATCTACTTGACTTAGTTGTACTGTATTGTTTAGATCTTGGTACAGTTTCTCCGTCATGGATCCTTGGCTCTTATGTATTATTGTTGACATCATTAACATTTTACTGAGTTGCTTCAAGGATATCATGTTTGGATTATTGGTGTCTGTCCACGGTGTACCCTTTAGGTTATCCTCTAGTTGTTTGGAAAACGTGTCCAACCTCGATATATATTGTGTCACAGTTTCTTGTCCTCTTTGTTGGATTCCCAAGAATTTTACAAGAACTCTCAAGTGATCAGTATCACTGGCTGGCTAAAAATGTTTTCTGAATTCTTTAAGATACTCCTTTTAGGTCTTTATTTCTTCTACAAAGTTTCTACAAATTATGATAGAGCGCGCCGGACCTTTATGCGGGTGAATATTTGCCTTAAAGACTTCAATCTTCTGTTGGTCGTCTTTGAGAACTTTAGTCGCTATATAGTTGTCGATTCTGGCGATGTAACTTTTTAAATCTATGTTTTCTGGATCCCCGGAGTACAGTGGGAGTTGAATTCGGTTTGTAATAATTTCATGTTTCAAAACCTTATTCTCTTCGGCCATTGTTTCAGTGATTTGTCTAAGACTTTTTCCAAAACTTCTAGTTACAATTTGACCTCGTCTCGGTGGTGCCGATATTCGTTTTAACATAAGACGCCTAGTCCTATACTAGTGGTTTACATACAATAATTGGTCATATCTTAATATATGCCGTGTTTGCGATACAAGGAGAAGCACTATAAGACAGATGACAGATGCACTCTTGCGATGTCTTGGTATCTTTCAGGCAATTCACTCACACCAGGAATCTAAATTGTACAAAAAATGTTAATAAAGAAGTTCAAAGACAAGTAATTACAGTGAAATTAATATTTTCATTATTTCATGTTATTAGGTGTATAATTTTAGCTGGATGGGGTGCTTGTGTCCGCTGCAAGATGTGGATATGGGCGTATGTGTACTGCCCGTAGCTGGCTGGCTACTGACTGCGTTGTTGGCTGGCTGACTGCTGAGCCCGGCAGACTCTGATCGTGGCGGCGAGGTGGGTGCGTGGCTGTGAGTGAGCGTCATTGTCACACCCACACTGTTCTGCTTCTTGAGATGATGATGATTGTAGAATGAGGACAATGCGAGAAGGTGTAGTGAGAGAGGATTATGTAATGTTTATGTGGCCTTGAATACCGCGCACCAGTCGTGGCAGTATATTTACCAAACTCCGCGTCTTGTTTCACAATCTTCGGAGGCTTGTTGATATCCCGTGAGCTGCGACACCAATGTTACTTGTGGGTAGTGATTGATCCCAGTAGCTCTTGTGTAATATAAAGTCAAATCACCTTAATAATTGTTTGTGGGTGAATAAAGTATGGGTCTTCTTTTTTGTCTTTTATTAACAAAATATATTTCTCTGAGTGATAACAATCTTCACATACGACCGCAGTAATTTCACTCTCTCACTCACACTTTGTCTTTCACTCGCTTTCACTGTGTCACTGTCTAGTGTTTCTCCTTGTTCACGACTTATGTCTTTCCCGT
>JAXIVD010005227.1:0-2500 GCA_036785275.1 Cancer borealis | reverse complement strand
TTTTTTTTTTCTCTCTCATACCTCCAAAAATCATCACATTACCTCTGCTCTACACACACACACACACACACACACACACACACACACACACACACACTCACACTCACACTCATACTCATACTCATACTCATACTCATACTCATACTCATACTCATACTCACACTCACACTCACACTCACACTCACACACTCACACACACACACACACGCACACACACACACACACACACACACACACACACACATTCACGCTTACACTTACACTTACACTTACACTCACACACTCACACACACACACACACACACACACACACACACACACACACACACACACACACACACACACACACACACACACACCATCACCATCACCATCACCATCACCATCACAATCACCATCACCATCATCATAACAACACACATTTCTTCCTCACCCATTTTCCTATTCCGTCCTTCCTCCTACGACACTCCCCCGAGGTGCACTTTCCCCTACCCTGCTGTACCTGGAATCATCACATAACTACGTTGCCACATTTTTCTGCTTCATTATTTATCTTGCAGCAATCATTGAGTCGTCAATTAACACCATGGTCACGCAACGCAACACTCACATTATGAATAAAAGGGAATAAAATAGAACACTGGCGTGGAATATATATCACACATTCACACTTTACTTTCTGCGTAAAAGTCCTTCGTTGTCCTCCATTAGTGACGTCATTAGTGTGTTATTATATTTTGAGGTTAATGGAAACTCGAAATAATAATTCAGAGATAATGATGAGCCTGTGCCTGTGACGGTAATATTGATAATAGTAATAAAAATATAAATAATTATAACAGTAACAAATTGTTATTGTTATTGTAGTGATTATTATCATTTTATTAATATCATATTATTACTATTATCATTATTATTATTATCATTATTGTTAATTATTATTATATTCTTTAATATTATTTTTATTATTATTATTAGTTGTAGTAGTATCATTATCATTATTATTATCATTATCATTACTATTATCAATATTATTATTATGACAATCATTATTATAATACTCATTATCATTAATATTATTATTACTACTGTAACAATGATAATATGATTTATATTACAATTCCTACTACTACTACTACTACTGCTACTGCTATTGCTACTGCTACTGCTACTGCTACTGCTACTGCTACTACTACTACTACTACTACTACTACTACTACTACTACTACCACTACCACTACCACTACTAATTACACTACTTCTTCTTCTTTCCATTTAAATCCTATTACCATCCATCATCACATTCACCACCCACGTCACCTTGCATAGCCTCTCATCACCACATATCATCACCCATCACCACTCAATCATCACCCATTACTACACTATCACCACTGCATCACTACCCTATTATCCATCATTACTTCATCATCATCATCATCAACAAACAAACGAAGCATATCGGGGGTCTAATGATCAACAAATAATGGTAATTTTTAACATAAGCCAAATAAAAAAAAAAACATGTACATATTCCCATCACTTTGTATCCTTATCATCGTTTCATCATCATCAATACTTGTGGCTTTTTCAATTCCGTGTAATAACTAACAAATTACGGTAACAGTCTTTTTTGTGTGAACGAGAGAGGTACTGCAGAGTGTAGAGCGCGAGGGTAGTCGGCACCATATAAAAGCCTTTGGTAGAGAGGCACGAGGACACTCACACAATATACTTACTAATACTTCCTGACTCATCTCCTGTTATGAAAAGACGCATTATAGTACATACAATAAAGGGATTATGATTAAACGTTTGATGGTGAAAGTTTAAAGGTAATAATGCTCCACTTACTATATACTCTCCCTTCTCCACCTCCTCCTCCTTATCTTCTCCTTCTTCTGTGCATCTATCATTCCACTTACTTACTACATGGTATTCCTATTCCGTCTCATTCCTTTCATCCCTTTTCTTCTGCATCTCCTTCTATTAATAGTGTTTCTATTCCTCCATCTCCTTCTTTACCTCTTTTTTCTCTCTCCCTTGCCTCTTTCTCTCAGTAATCTTCGTAACATAACCATACAAAACAACCAATCTAAGAAATCAAGACAATTTTATCTGATACTCACATTAACGTTGACTCCGGGAATGAGGAAAATCATGATATTAGTCTCCTCCCTGGGCTGGTACCTGAAGAACTCCCGGTCATTGAGGTACCACTTGATGGAGTATAAGTTACCACTGATCTCGTAGTGACACTCCAGCTCAACGTCCTCTCCCAGTCTGACCACGCGGGGACATCAACCTCCGTTACGAGGACTTCATTAGCCTCCTCCCCCAAGGCTCCCGGCAGTCCACCTAAGGAAGGAAGGGTTGCCGTTAGATAGATTGTTTTGTGTGTGTGTGTGTGTGTGTGTGTGTGTGTGTGTGTGTGTGTGTGTGTGTGTGTGTGTGTGTGTGTGTGTGTGTGTGTGTGTGTGTGTGTGTGTGTGTGTGTGTG
>JAXIVD010005226.1:20000-27500 GCA_036785275.1 Cancer borealis | reverse complement strand
TCCTCATTCTTTTCCACTTTGCTGCTTTCATATTCTCTCTTTTCTCTTTCTCTCTCTTGTCTCTGTTTCTCTTAATATGTGTTGGATCTAGTTATTTCTTTGTTAATTCTTCTGCTATATAATAAAAGAAGTCGTAGTAGTTGTAGTAGTAATATTATTTTCTATCATTATTATTATTATTAATAATATTATTGTTACGTATTGATACAGTAATTCATAGGTGCTGCTCCTGTTCCTGCTGCTGTTGTTGTGTGTATTTATTCCGCGTTAAAAGTAAAGTTGAACGGGTGGACAAAGTGGACATCCCATAATTGGCAAAGTATGAAATGTTTCGCAAAAACCATTTACAAAACTATGAAAACATTGTTTGATATCAAATAAATATTAAGGAAATAAGGAAAAGTACTACATCATTGTCATGTAAACAGACACTACAATCATCATACAACACTTCCATTGTCACAATAATAATAGCAAGAGCATATATTTGTATATCTCAAAAACACTTAAAATATTTTCTAGCACCAAAAATCGTTCAATATTTCCATTTTTACACCACAAACTATGATCTAATGGAACCAATTGCCCACTATTATCTCAAAAAATAAATATATTCTTTTCCAACACTACCTTTACAAAAATAACTTTCTCCTTTTATAAATGTGTATAAAACATCATAAATTTATGTATCACCATCTAATACTAAACACTACTGAATGCACTACAGAACTGGTGTTATTTTTCAATGTCATTAGACAACACTTTCTGGCAACAAAGAAGTTTGATCTTTATAATCTAAGATACACAAGAGGTTTTGAAGTTGGTATCCAAAGAAATGATAACCAACGAGAGAGAGAGAGACAGAAAGAGAAGATAGAAAAAATTCTTGCATTACACTACTTTAGGAAACAACTCTAATTAGGTACTACAATCCTTGCGCAACAACACCTTACAGCTTCTACTTTCCCCGAGAACTGGAAACTGCACTCACCAGGTACTCTCTGCACTCAACACTACATCAACTAGCAATGGTTGCTGGCTTGAGAGAACTCCAAGTACCGCTGAGTGTCTGCTTCACTAACTAACTTCGCTGCCACAAAGTCCTGCGGATCCACATCACGAGCAACAACCTGTATTGGATAATAGTAAAAATTGTCATTGCATTTAAGAAGACAACCAATATTGTCTCCGTCCAACCCAGGATATCTCGGTTGTGAGGTGAGCATGCTAACCACCCTACCAGCATGTCACATTTTAACTAATTACAATGTGAGAGGATATCAAAGAGCAAGAGCTGGATACTTACTCTGTTGGCTGGAAGTTTACTAAGTGAAGAAGAAGAAGAAAAAAAAGAAAAAGAAGAAGAAGAAGACTGATGCGACGTTAATGCCATATCACATTTATATCTATTTTATTTTTCTATCTTTCCTTAGGTATTGTGTTTTGTTAAGTACAAATTATATGATTTATTTTATATTTTCTTTCTAAACAGCCAGATATATCATTATTTCTTGAACAATATCGTTCTTGTTTGTAAAACTTACAAAATTATGCTTGCAGTAGTTTCCATGTATGGAATGTAATTATGTGGCTGGTTTTAATCCTATGTGCTTGGTAATTGTTCTTATTTGATATCAACATGTAATGTAAAGCAGCTTTGTGGCTTTTTATTTACTTTTTTTCTCCATATGATAGTGTAAATTATTACCTCAAAAGAAGTGTTTATTTTCTTGGTATAATCACATATTAATTAGTTTGCAGTATTTCACCAAATCCAATATATATATATATATATATATATATATATATATATATATATATATATATATATATATATATATATATATATATATATATATGTTTGCTTTGTGGAAAGTATTCTAACAAATTATTTCTGCCGCATTATCCATCTTATCTGTAAAATTACCAAAATTTTGCTTTCGGTGCTTTCATTACTTAAGTAGTTTGCATGCATGGTATATAAATTATCTGGTTCTAGCCCTAGATAAAAATAAAAAGTTAAAAAAAAAAACAATTATATATATATATATATATATATATATATATATATATATATATATATATATATATATATATTGTTTTTATTACCTTGTAATAAATTAAATGAGTGGTCCAGAAATTGGGAAGAAGGGAAAATACCAGAATGATTATAAATATCTAAGACATCCCTAAAAAGAAATTAGTTACTACTGCATCCTACTAGGTGGCGCCACCGTCGACCGTCATCCAAACTTTAACGTTGGGCTGTATATCCTTTTGTATAGGATCCTTGGCTACTACTGAGCCGGTGACTGAGGTGAACTGCTGCGAGGCTCTCTCTCTCCTCCAATCACGAGGCAGAGTCTGCCTACCTACGTCACTGACGAGGTTAGGAATATGAGGAAGATTTCGAAGATACTACCACCTTACACCAAAAAAGTCTTCTTCTTCTTCCTCTTTTGACCTGTTCCGCTTGGCATCACCTTGGTCGTCTTCCCAGCCAGACGCCATGTCAGTGCTCTTTTTTACTGGATACCTCCACCTCCTCCTCCTCCTCCTCCTCCTCCTCTAGAGGCAGCCAGGTATCACCAAACCTGCCACAGTGATCGTTTCTGACCGCCATAACCCATCCCCCATTTAATTAATTAAACAGGAATTCCTCTCCTGCCGACTCTTGAATATTAACGCGCCTTATCTGTCTCGCGCCAATATTTAATAGTATCCTCTGACCGATCCTACGGCCCGTTGTACTTTTTTTTTTTTTTTTTTTTTTTTTTTGCGAGGTGAGGAATGTCTATATTAGATATATGATGTATCCTTAAGTCCACATGTATCTACATTTACCACTAAAATTGTCTGTGGAACTTAGTGGAGGAGTTTTCACTGAGTTTCCATTATGTTTAGTCCTTCTTCCGGCGGCATAGGACCGGACATGCCATAGCCGTACTGGGACGCTGAATGGAATAATACGGAACCATTACTCTCCCCTCCTGGCACGCCTGTGTAAGTATATGGCACTTTAACGTCCTTTATAGTTTTGAGTTTCGGTCAGGAGTCTCCCAAAGGGTGATAAAGAACACCATATCAAGACCTAAAGGGACTCGAACCAAACGGCGCCTCTACCCCGGAACACACCTACTGGACGGAATATAAAACGTCCGCCTCACCATTACTAATCCCGGACATTTGGAAGGTGGGGCCCCCGCCGGCTGGGGAGTGTGTTGCCGTGTCAGACCCATCTCGATCCCCCGCAGCGAACCTTATTCGTATACAAGTTCGAGGCGGGCGCATTTACAACTGGTTATTACAGAGTTGAGTAGTGGGTTTAAGGAAGGGCGGAATATTCAATCTAATGGCCACTGGTCATATCGAATCTTCCTCTGTATTGTATTCTCGGTTCATTTATGTTCATCCCCGAAGGCCGGAAGACCCTTTTGCAAGTAATAAAAGAGAAAGTATGCGATTCTTGCATAAATTTAGTAATAATGATAACCAAGAGAACGGAGTCTGGAGGCAGTATGGGCGTCCGGAGCAAGGCGTGGGGGGATGAGGGAGGGTATGAGGGACTGTGAAGAGATACGGGCGTCTTATAGTTAAATGTGTGAGGGCGGCCTGTGGGTGAAGTGTGTGGGCGCTGCATGGGAAATGTTAATGGCTCTGGGTAAGGTGTGGGTGGCATTGAAAGATGTGGAGACTACGTAGAGGAGACAGCCCCATTAAATGAGGGAGCGAGGAGACTTAATGGAGCGGTGCATGAATAATACAGGAGGAAGGGAAGAATTTATCTGTCTTTGTCACTGTCCCTCCCTGACCACCCCGCCCACACAGCACCCCACACGCCTACACGCCATTTGAAACACACTTCTCGCGGCTCTCATACGAAATGGGTTAGTGAGTCAAAGCCGCGTGAGTGGAGATGCGTTGAGGGTCTAACCAAGGACAGGTGAAGAAGGGAAGATAGGAAGAAGGGAAGGAGGGAATGAAACAATTATAAACACGAATAGAATAGAACAAATGAGTAAGGACAATTAATATACGAATGAAAAGCAAAGGGAATAACATACAGAGAAGGAATGATTAGTAGAGTGAGAAGGAAAACTTTGATTACAACATAGAGGGGAGAAGGTCTGGATGATAAGGGACGTGTGTCGCCAGCAGAGGGGAAGGCGGTGGGTGGGAGGGGGGGGTGCTCTGATAAGACGACGAGGGGCTAGGCGTTAAGGGGCCTCGTTAGCCTCCACGGGCGGTAAAGCACACATTGCGAGTTGTGTCGGGATGAGGATGTGAATGAGGAGGGGAGCGTGGTACCTGGTGATTAGAATGAAGGCACGTGCAGTGGATAGTGTGGTGGGGTGTGCTCAGCGGTAATGTGGACATGGTCTGCACGTGTGGAAGTAAGTGTGTAACATCTAGGCACGAGCGAGAGAAAAGTCGTGCAATAACAATATTCCATCATCACTAGACAACGACGGTCATGCATCCCTGTTTAGGTGGGAAGACTCTATTTTTCCCACCAAATTACCCTCGTGAATCTAAGGCTTAATTAAACACATGAATTTCTTAAGTGCATCTTTTACCACAGCGCCATCAACCTCCGATAGTGGAATGAGATGGAGTGGATGGATAGAGGAGATATGTATAGGCTATAATAGGTTACAAGTGGGAAGTAGTTAAATGTATAGGGAGAGAGTAAGATGCATGTTGTAGTAAATTAAATTAACGGGAAATGTAGAAAAAAAATGGAAACAGATAGGCAAGCGAGAAAAACTGATACATAATAACAGTGTGTGATGCTAGACTGGATAGGGAGACAGTATGGAATGAGGTGAGCGAAATGGAGGAGACGAGTGAATAGCATAGTGTTGGGTAACTATGAAGAAGAATGTATGGGTGAGTATATGTGGCGAGGGGCAGGAGGTTACAGTATGGATGAGTGTGAGCTCGTGAGGAACTGACGGTCATGAAGGACGTAATGGGTAAAGGTGATGGTAGAGGCGTGTGGTGGTGTGGTATGGGAGGGTATGTGGTGTGAGTGCAAGTATGTGGTGGATGGGAAGAAGAATGTGACGTAGGAAGCATGTGGTATGTTGTGAGGATGATGTGTGATGTTGCAATCAGACGTGGAAAATTAAAAAACAACATCTCATTACCTTCAAAACATCGACATCACTACAAATACAAATGCAAATACAAATAGCTAAACTATTCATTTTTTGGCAAAGTTTTATTTTTGCATTTATCAACCACGCACTAAAAGTAAATGCTTATATTAGTGTTCACATCATAATTTCTCGAAACTTTTCTCTGTAAAATAGTTGTTTTATATACTTATAATAATGGGAAATTTCATAAAAAGCTCAATGATGCCTTCAAAGTTTTCGTATCTTGGTTTGTGTGTGTGTGTGTGTGTGTGTGTGTGTGTGTGTGTGTGTGTGTGTGTGTGTGTGTGTGTGTGTGTGTGTGTGTGTGTGTGTGTATGTGTGTGTGTGTGTGTGTGTGTGTGTGTGTGTGTGTGTGTGTGTGTGTGTGTGTGTGTGTGTGTGTGTGTGTGTGTGTGTGTGTGTGTGTGTGTGTGTGTGTGTGTGTTTATGTGTGTATTTGCCTGTTACCTGCGGTTTGGGTATCACCAGGAAGTAAGAAACGTAAAGCGGGCAACACAGCCCTCGTTAGCCTTTATCTTAATCAGTCTTCACCCTGGAACACACAGTAACCTCACCATCCTCTTTTCATTATGTTGTGATTTGATTTTATAATAAATTTTTTTTCAGTTTCTCTCGTGCAACAATTTGAGGTGGAGGTGGAGGAGGGTCTGAGGAGCGACCTGGAGGCCTCTTTCCCCACCTCGTCCTCCAGTGCTGCCGCTTCAAGCTCTTCCTTCCCGTCTCCCCTTCACTTTGTCTCCACCAGAAAATTCCTACGATTCCCGCGTCATCCGAGCGTCGATTTCAACCTGTGACTCCCCTCATCCAACCCGACTTGTGACTCCCATCACAAAACCCGACTTGTGACTCCCATCACAAAACCCGACTTGTGACTCCCATCACAAAACCCGACTTGTGACTCCCATCACAAAACCCGGCTTGTGACTCCCATCAGCCAACCTGACTTGTGACTCCCATCACAAAACCCGACTTGTGACTCCCATCACCATACCCACATCACTGCTGCTTCCCCCAGCAACAGTGATCACCCATCACGACCAGCCAACACATCACTGCTGCTTCCCCCAGCAACAGTGATCACCCATCACGACCAGCCAACACATCACTGCTGCTTTCCCCAGCAGCAGTGATCACCGATCACGACCAGCCAGCACATCACTGCTGCTTCCCCCAGCAGCAGTGATCACCGATCACGACCAGCCAGCACATCACTGTTGCTTCCCCCAGCAGCAGTGATCACCCAACACGACCAGCCAACACATCACTGCTGCTTCCCCCAGCAGCAGTGATCACCGATCACGACCAGCCAGCACATCACTGCTGCTTCCCCCAGCAACAGTGATCACCCATCACGACCAGCCAACACATCACTGCTGCTTTCCCCAGCAGCAGTGATCACCGATCACGACCAGCCAACACATCACTGCTGCTTCCCCCAGCAGCAGTGATCACCCATCACGACCAGCCAACACATCACTGCTGCTTCCCCCAGCAGCAATGATCACCGATCACGACCAGCCAGCACATCACTGCTGCTTCCCCCAGCAGCAGTGATCACCGATCACGACCAGCCAACACATCACTGCTGCTTCCCCCAGCAGCAGTGATCACCCAACACGACCAGCCAACACATCACTGCTGCTTCCCCCCAGCAGCAGTGATCACCGATCACGACCAGCCAGCACATCACTGCTGCTTCCCCCAGCAGCAGTGATCACCTATCACGACCAGCCAGCACATCACTGCTGCTTCCCCCAGCAGCAGTGATCACCCAACACGACCAGCCAGCACATCACTGCTGCTTCCCCCAGCAGCAGTGATCATCCAACACGACCAGCCAACACATCACTGCTGCTTCCCCCAGCAGCAGTGATCACCCATCACGACCAGCCAACACATCACTGCTGCTTCCACCAGCAGTAGTGATCACCCAACACGACCAGCCAGCACATCATTGCTGCTTCCCCCAGCAGCAGTGATCACCCAACACGACCAGCCAACACATCAGCGCTGCTACTCCCAGCAGCAGTGATCACCCAACACGACCAGCCAGCACATCACTGCTGCTTCCCCCAGCAACAGTGATCACCGATCACGACCGGCCAACACATCACTGTTGCTTCCCCCAGCAGCAGTGATTACCCAACACGACCAGACAACATATCACTGCTGCTACCCCCAGCAGCAGTGATCACCCAACACGACCAGCCAACATATCACTGCTGCTTCCCCCAGCAGCAGTGATCACCCATCACGACCAGCCAACATATCACTGTTGCTTCTCCCAGCAGCAATGATCACCCAACACGACCAGCCAACATATCACTGCTGCTTCCCC
>JAXIVD010005226.1:0-15000 GCA_036785275.1 Cancer borealis | reverse complement strand
AGGTATTTGTTGTAGTAGTAGTAGTAGAAAAAAAAGAGTAGTAGTAGTAGTAGTAGTAGTAGTAGTAGTAGTAGTAGTAGTAGTAGTAGTAGTAGTAGTAGTAGTGATAGCAGTAGTAGTAGTAGTAGTAGTAGTAGTCTTTCTTTTCTTTCTTCCTTTATTTCACAATAGCGAGTATACATTGTCGCATTGCATATAGTGACAAAAAAAATAAATAAAGTGTTATTAAAGTGTGAACAACACTCTAAACGGTATGACAATGATTAAGATAAAAATACTAAAATATACAACGTAAGACATTAAGAAATATGAGAATTATTAAAATAGTTAAATTATGTACATGAAGAAAAAAAAAATCACTTAAAAAGTAGACTAAAATCCATAATATAAACAAGGAGACCTTCTACTTTCATGATTCTGTATGAAACGTATTCTTGATTTTATAATATCTAAACTTTCCTGAAAAACATTTACATTATATTCATTTTTGAAATAGTTAAAAAGATATAACATTGCAAATTCATCCTTAATGTGAGGAACATTTAGCCCTAGAATAGGATGACATGACCTTAATAATCTTTTACAATATCTGGCTTGTACAAAGGCTGCGTGATGCTTAAATAACAACTGGTCACACCGGGCTGCCGTGATATGGTTACTTGCAAATACAGGAACACCACAGATTCTTTTTAGTGCCTTACTGAATGCTATATCAAGTGTTTTAAATATTTTTGAATTACAAACAGTGTGATGGTTCCATAAAGGAATCCCATAATCAGGAAGGCAAAATGACTTAAAAAGAAATAAAAGAGTTTGTTTATCAACAAATGCAAAGTCCCTAAAAATACTATTAGATGAAGCATAAAAATTTATACCATCATGTACTGTACCGACAACATGATCAAGCCATTTAGCTACAGAGTTACCATATCCAACAAAAGTAAAGCAATTATCATCTAACTCATTAACATCAAAGCACTTAAGGTCCTTTTTCCTCATAAATTCTGAAAGATATTGCCATGCTCTACCATAAAAAGGGTCTGCATTAAAATCCCCAATCAAATATACACAGTCATACTCCTGATTTTCAAAGAAATATTCAAAGTTTGACAAAGATTCCAAGTAATTGTTCAACGTAGTAGCCTCCCAATTAATGCTATTCAGATACACATTAATAAAAACAACATTATAACCAAAAATATTACAATTAAAAACTATAAAATTCTTTTCTAAAACTACTTTATTAATTTTCAGAGATAAACTTTTCCTCCATAGTATAGCCAAACCTCCTTCTGGTCTGCCTCCTGAACTAGTCAATACCTTGTCAGAGAAGGTGGCTCCAACACCAATACACTCATAATTTTCATCTATAAAATTTAAAACACCAAGTTTCTCATCTGTTAAAAATGTCTCTTGCAAAAAGACAAAATCGTAGCCTAAAGATGTTAAATTCCTAATTGGATCAATATTTTTTCTCAGCGAGCAACAATTAAATGTACAAAGCTTTAAATTACAATCCATAATGATAAAAAAGGATTAAGAAATAAAACTAATTAGCAGCAGTATTATCAACAGGAGCTTGCCTTCTAGATCTATTGTAAAACTTGTCTACCACAATATCCTCTGGCCAGAGATCTGCATCAAACAACTTGTTTCTCTCTGAAAACTTAAGCGTTACTTTAAATGCCTTATGTTCACTTGTTTTTATAATCAAATTATTTACTAAAACCATTGATATGCCAAAAGTATCCATAATATATTCCTTTAAAACCTCTTCAGTCACACTATTGTCTACTCTCCCAACAAACACATCAATTAATCTCGGTGCTGCCTTGAATGATGAAGTGTTGCTCCGATGAGCACCAGTAACTTTATTCCCTCTGTTGTTATCATTCCTCATTCTTCTCCGATCCACTAAAGTCCATCCATTTGAGTTAGTGTTAGCAGGTGAGATCCTTGTTGACATCGTAAGACCACTACGCTTCGGTATAGTACCGATATCTTCATTGAGCCTAGGAGTCTGAAGTGAATCATGCCTCGTTTCAGTCTCACTCCCTGATGCAGTCCCAGCCGCAGTTGCTTCAACTCGCTCCTTATCGCCAGACTCGGCGGCTTCATGAAGCACTTCAGCACTCCTACGTTGATCACTCTGATTCGAAGCGTTACTCCCATTATTAATTACCTTGCACTGCGATGAACTTACTTTAGAGGCATAAGTTGTGCTGTTAACTTTTCTTCGTGTTGAAGCTGACTGAGAAGCACTGTAGCGAAGAGATGTTAGATCCTCAAGAACATTTAAGTCATTTATGCCTTTTGATGCGTCATTGATTCCTGATACAGCACTCATGAACTTGGTTTTTAAGTCAACTAAATCAGCCATCATTTGTCGCACAGTGTCAGCTGTAGTAGTAGTAGTAGTAGTAGTAGTAGTAGTAGTAGTAGTAGTAGTAGTAGCAGTAGTAGTAGTAGTAGTAGTAGTGGTAGCAGTAGTAGTAGTAGTGGTAGCAGTAGTAGTAGTAGTAGTAGTCAGTCAATCAATCAATCAATATACTTTATTTCATAATACATGTACAAGACACATATTACATAAACACAAGTAGTCATAATAATCATTCAATAATAAAAAATAACCTACTCATATTTTCTCTAGCTACTGATTTTATACTATACGTACATAAAAATAAATAATCTTATATGGGATTAAAAACCAAAAAATACACATGGTCCCCTTCTTTCCTCATGTGTCTGTACCCACTAAATCCTTGATGACAGAACGTCCATATCTTCATTAAGTATCTCAACACTATACACTGTTCTTAAATTCTTAATAATATTTCCAACACAGAAGACGTCCTTAATGTACGGGATATTATGTCTTATGACTGGATTAGGATTCTTGATTAGTCTTTTAATATACTTTGCCTGAACTTTAGCCACATGATGATTCAAAAGAAGTTGATTGCATCTCTCCGCTGTGATATGACTACTGGCAAAGGATGGCACTCCATACATCTTTTTTCAGAGACTTGCTAAAGGCGACAATAAAAGTTTTAAAAATACCGGAAATAAAAGTTCTAAAATGTGTCCACAAACTGACACCGTAATCGGGCTTACAGTATGCATTAAAAAGATATAATAAAGCATCTCTATTTACAAAACTAAAATCTCTTAAAATACTGTTAAAAGAAGCATAAAAACAGTTTAATCTAAAGCTGACATCATCTTCATCTCTGAAATTATATAGCAAGTTATATCCCAAATATTTAAATGAATTCACAACCTGGAGCAAATCACCATTAAGAACAATATTTTGTAAACTATTATCTTTTGCATTAGAAAAAATCATGCATTTAGTCTTGTTGTTATTCATTAATAATTTGTTATCATTAATTGAAGTACAAAGTCTACCATAAAGAGTATTCATAGCAGATGCATTCTGAGCCAGTAGTACTAAATCATCAGCGTAGGCTAAAATATTACATCTCATATCACCAAGTTTGCATCCGACCTCTGTTTGATAAATATCACAGATTATTGAATCTATATAGAAATTGAATAAGAAGGGCGAAAGGAACCCTCCCTGACGTACACCTTTATCAATATAGTTGTAACTACTATATGCACCACGCCATTTAACAGTTGCTTTCTGATTTCTGAGATACTGCATTATAATAAGTATAATATCAATAGGTACATCACAATTAAATAGATTATCTGCCAAAATAAAATGATCAATGTTGTCGAACACTTTTCTCAAATCGACAAAAGTAGCCATTGCAGATTGTTTGTGTCTTGTATATTTCCACATAACCTCCTTCAACACAAAACATGCATCCGTAGTGGACGAACCAGACTTAAAACCAAATTGCCTACAATTTAAAAACACCTTCTCGGATAAAACGTCTAAAAGATACATTTCAAATAATTTCAAAATACATGAAGATTGCATGACTGGTCTATAATTACATGATTCTGTAGAGTTTTTCATTGAATCTTTTAGAATGGGTATAATTGTACCCTTTAAAAGGTTGACAGGAAGATAACAATGTATAAAACATAAGTTAAAAAAACCTAGCTAAAATCGCTAAAGAAAAAAGTGGAAGCATTTTAAAAATATATAGAATGGATTAGATCATGTCCTTGACCAGTGGTAAGACGAGCAACAAGTTTCTTCATAGTCTCAGAAGATACACACATATTCCTTTTTCGCCGAAAGTGCCACTGTTCTTTAATTCTATCACACAAAGCAGAATCTAGGTCAATAAAGTAGTTCTGTTGACTTGGGATAAATTTATCAAAAAATAAACCAGCAATATCTGAGTCTATGTTTTTTCCATCAATAATGATCGACACTTTACTTGTTTTTCTTTTTCTTTTCACTTCACTCCAGAATTGTACTTTATTCTTTATTGCAAACTTTTCCATGATGCTCAAACTTAATTCTTGTCTTTCATTTGCCTTGCAGTCATTTAGCTCCTTTTTAAACTCACTCCTTGTTCTAATCATTTCCTCATGTTCTGCTGTTCCTCTGACTTTACCAAGACGCATCCAGTCCAAATATTTTTCCCTAGCAGCACTGTGTTTAGCTTTCACTCTTCTGTTCCATCCTGGGATTACTTTAAACTTATTTTTCTTAATTTCATTATGTGCATACTGATGACTGGAGTTTTGTACACTAAATGTGATATTTTCGTACATAGCATCAATCATTTCTAGATGTTTCTTATCTCGGCAACCTAAAGTTAAACAGTTATGAATTGGTAACTTGCATAGGTTCATTAATTCAACATCAACACTGTTCATAATGTCATTTATCTCTACCGATGTTAGTTTTCCCCAATTAATGTATGAATCAGATCTCACACTTTCAGCTGGTAGTGTTCCTGCACAGGAATAATAACTAAAGAACTGCAAAGTTGTCAACAATGGTACATGATCTGAGCCAACTATATCATTTAATATTTTTACATCAGTTACTTTAATATTGCTATGCTCTTTACCTATTATGTGATCAAGCCATTTCGAAACTGCATTACCACACCCAACAAACGTACATGAATTGCCTTCAAGTAAAGTCACATCAAAACATTTCAAGGAATTTCTCACCATAAAATCGGATAAATTTCTCCAAGCTCGACTTGAGAATGGATCAGCGTTAAAGTCACCGGCTAAGAAAATATTATCATGTTTAACATCATTTATGTAACCTTCCAATTTAGCAAGACTTTCTAAATACTGTTCTTGTGTAGAGACCTTCCAAATATCACTATTTAAATAAACATTGATAAAAACTACATCATTACCATTTATGTTAACATCAAGAACAATAAATCTTTTCTCAAATGACACTTTGTTTATACTAATTTTCAAATTTTTACGCCACAAAACAGCTAATCCACCCTCCGGTCTGCCTGCCATGCTTGCCAGAGCTCTATCCGAGAAGGTTGCTCCTACTCCAACATAATCATAACCTTCATCAATGTATTCTAAAATACCGAGTTTCTCCTCCGTCACAAAAGTTTCCTGAAGAAAAATAAAATCAATATTTAATGTTGTTAATCTTCTTATTAAGTCTATGTTCTTTTTAAGAGAACAATAATTAAATGAACACACGTTCATCAACTGCACATCCATAATGAAAAATTAATTATTAGACCTCGTAATATCCGAAGCTGTTCTGGATTTATTATAGTATCTGTTAACAATAATACCTTCAGGCCATAATTCAGCATTGAACAGTTTTTCTCTCTCAGAGAGCTTCACAGTCACTTTATACGCTCTATACTCCTCCGTTCTTATTGTCAAGTTGATAGCAGCAGCAACTTGTACTTCAAATATATCGTATATATAATTCCTTAGTTCATCTATAGTTACAGCATTGTCTACTCTTCCAACGAAAATATCTACATAACGTGTAGCAGCCGTAAAGGTGTCTTCACTCTTTTTTAATCCTCTCACTGCGTTATTTTCACGCCTGTTGTCATGCCTCAGTCTTTTCTTATTAACAACTAACTTCCAGCCGTCATCTTCACCTTGCAAATTCTTAAGTTGTACGTCTCCAGCTAAGATATTAGGGTTGTTGTTCCTAGAAATATAATCACTCTTTTCACTGGCTTCATTTACATTCTTTTTCAAGCATCTCTTGTTGTTAACGGGAAAATTTCCATGCCTCATCCCGTCACGAACAATACTGCTTCCAAGCATCCTCCGTTTCGGAACAGTACCTGGACCACCCTTCTGAGCAGAAGCGGCAGCACCTTGCACTTCATTCACACCAGTATTCGAATCAGTGGTGTTTCGAATACCGGCCACCACGGCAGCATCCGAAACATCATTCCGAGCAGGAACAGCAACGCCTTGCGCTTCATTCACACCATGAGTCGGATCATTGGTGATTCGAATACCAGCGGCAACCAAGGCAGCATCCGAAACATTATTCAAAACTGGAGCGGCAGCACTTCGAGTTTCATTGCCAGTATTAGAAGATTCCACGCGTTCAGGTTCATTTCGGAGAGTTACAAGATCCGGAACAAAGCTTTCATTCACTATGATGTCTTTTGCTGCTTCATCTAGACCAGTCAGAGCCTTTATGAATTTTTGTTTTAAATCTACAACATCGACTCTGAGTTGCCGGATGGTATCAGCAGAGTTGATCACTTCTGTTTTCATATCTAAAATCTTTGGTAAAAATTCTTTGATGACAGCAATGTTCTCAGAAAAGTTTGATAAAAGTGGCCCAAATTTTTCTAATCCAATTGGTGGCATCCGTTTATGTGAATCAGTAACGAACCGCACTGCTTTATTTTCATTTGAGACTCGCTCATGAAGCTCCATAAGAACTTTCACTTCTTTTCGTTTTTTTCTGGATCTCTCCGCCAACATAAGTCTTCGTTTAATATGGAGCATAATATTTCTTTGCTTTTTTTAATCTCTTCGTAGCAGTAAAAATAGTTAATAATATAAAAAAAATGTGTCATTCGAATAATCATTCTTCCCAGACGATACGAAGCACAGAATACTGTTTATGATGATTTCACTGTCCGCCATGTTGGCCACTTCCAACAACACTTCTTGCCAGGATTCTAAATACTTGGTCACTTTATGTGCTTTATATATTCCACATCTGGGTCTTCACCACATCACTGTGTTCTATAGAGCTATCTGTACAGCCCTGTTAAATCCATAATGGTGGAAATCACTGTATATATCTATGGAAAGTGAATATATCAGGAGCTCCCACACCAAGGTGTTGACAGTGCTGCTGCTAGACTGCTAGTCTAGTAGTAGTAGTAGTAGTAGTAGTAGTAGTAGTAGTAGTAGTAGTAGTAGTAGTAGTAGCGGTAGTAGTAGTAGTAGTAGTAGTAGTAGTAGTAGTAGTAGTAGTAGTAGTAGTAGCGGTAGTAGTAGTAGTAGTAGTAGTAGTAGTAGTAGTAGTAGTAGTAGCATTAGGAGTAGTAGTAGTAGTAGTAGTAGTAGTAGTAGTAGTAGTAGTAGTAGTAGTAGTAGTAGTAGTAGTAGTAGTAGTACTAGTAGTAGTAGCAGTAGTAGTAGTAGTAGTAGTAGTAGTAGTAGTAGTAGTAGTAGTAATAGTAGTAGTAGTAGTAGCATTAGTAGTGGTAGTAGTAGTAGTAGTAGTAGTAGTAGTAGTAGTACTAGTAGTAGTAGCAGTAGTAGTAGTAGTAGTAGCAAGAAGGGGGGATTCGTGTGCATCAGGCACGATGAGGTGAGGGACCTGACAGCCAACATGCTTAGGGAGGTGTGCCATGACGTCGCCACCGAGCCGACTCTTCTGCCACTTGGAGGAGAAAACCTGCGGTTGAGGTCGGCAAACATCTCCGATGAAGCTCGAGTTGACGTCAGTGCTCGTGGGTTTTGGACGAGGGGGCAGAGAGCCTTCTTCGACGTCCGGATCTTCGACCCGACGGCAACATGTCACCGCGAGCTCTCTCTGGAGGCTGCCCACCGTAAGAATGAGCAGGAGAAGATGAGAACCTATGGCGAAAGGATTCAACACGTCGACCACAGCACCTTCACGCCTCTGCTTCACCACGTCCGGCGGGATGGGCTCCAAGGCTAAGTGCTTCTACTCAAGACTAGCCAATTTGATGGCAGAAAAGAAGCACCAGCCAAGGAGCCATGTTGTCGCCTGGATGAGGTGCCGCCTCTCATTCTCCCTTCTCAGGTCTTCCCTCCTGTGTCTCCGGGGTACCAGGCACGCCACTCCCTCTACCACGGACATAAGTGGCCTTGATTGTGAAACCACAGTGGTAGAGAGTAGAATACGGGTGGGTAGGTTAGGGGATTAAATAAGGATGTAAATATAGGGGTAGATGGATATGGTTAGGGGTTAGAATATTATGGTTGGATGCCACAGCCATTAGCGACCAGAGTTGGGGCTAATGACCTCCAATTTGTGGAGCCCATGCAAATAAAAAGGGTGGAGGTATCTTTAAATGTAGTAGTAGTAGTAGTAGTAAAAAAAAAATAGTAGAAGTAGTAGTAGTATTTGTAGTAGTAATAATATAAATAGTAAAAGTGATAGCTGTAGTAGTAGTAGTAGTAGTAGTAGTAGTAGTAGTCAATCAATCAATCAATCAATCTTTATTTCATAATATACAGCAAGATGTATATTACATATTATAGCCTAAAAATCAGTCTAACTATGTCTAAGTCTAAACACATATATATCATCCTCTACTAGGTTCATGAATTTGCACCCAAAAAATTCTTGCAAAAATAATATCAATAGTATAATCTAAAACATCTATTTGATATGTCATTTTTAAAAACTTTAAAAATGATCTAAAACAATGTCCATTTAAAAATAAATTCTTATTGAGAGTAAATATGGCAGAATTCTTTCTAAAAACAGACTTAAAATATCTAGTTTGGATTAAAGCTGTAGAGTGTTTTAATAAAAGTAAATTGCACTGATTAGCTACATCATGGTTACTGGCATGAACCCATCTTACTGGCATGAACCCATCTTATGATCCTTTTCATGGCCTTTGCATATGCAGTTTCAAATGTTTTAAAAATATG
Organism: Cancer borealis; assembly: GCA_036785275.1. Taxonomy (NCBI): domain Eukaryota; kingdom Metazoa; phylum Arthropoda; class Malacostraca; order Decapoda; family Cancridae; genus Cancer; species Cancer borealis. The sequence continues at coordinate 5,958 of JAXIVD010005226.1, read as the reverse complement.
ACTAGAAAAGACAGTTTCATTGTCCCACAGCTGTAACCCATAATCAGGTACACAACAAGCCTTAAACAAGTACAGCATCGTATCAGTATTAAGACCTTTGAATTTTCTGTACACAAAATTAAACTTACTATAAAATGTATTTAGCCTAATTTCAACATCTATTTTATCACAAAAATTATGGGTCACCCAATAGCCTAAATATTTTTGGCAATTTACTATTTCGAACTGTCTTATAAAACTGATAGTATCACTTCCTGCAGATTTAGCCTTTCTGTGGAAAATAATGCATTTTGTCTTCGAAGCATTAATACTCAATCTTATGGCTTGTACTTTGTTCTCAAACATTTCCAATAAGCATTCTAGATTACTGCGATTGTCCGACAAAATTACAATATCATCAGCATATGCAATTATATTCATTCCCAGTGTACCCAATCGGCATCCAACATTCATACTTGAAATGGTTTTAATTACATCATCAACATATAATTTAAAAAGAATCGGAGACAGAATTCCTCCTTGTCGTACACCCGAATTGATATAGTGATAATTACCATTTTGCTTATTCCATACAATTCTTGCCTTTTGATTCCTCAGATAAGTCATGAGAGTAAATACAATATCAGGAGGAATATCTCTCTCTAATAACATGTTACCTAATATATTATGATTTATCCTGTCAAAAGCCTTAGAGAGATCTATAAAAGCAGCAAATGCCTTTCCATAACCCTTTATATATGGTGTTACAGTTTCTCTAAGTGTAAAATATGCATCATTTGTTGACATCTGCTTGCTAAAACCTAGCTGCCTAAAATCAAAGAATAACTTTTCTTCTAAAATATCTAAAATGTGCATTTCAAAAATCTTCAACAAACAAGAAGACAACATCACTGGTCTATAATTGGCTGGGTCTGTGGAATTACCCTTAGTATCTTTAATGATAGGGTTAATATCACCTTTCAATAATTCCACTGGAATATAACAATGATTGAAACAAGCATTCATAAAAAGACTCAATTGCACTAAAAATTCATATGTTGCATGCCTCAGAAACTGAGAGTGGATACCATCATGGCCCACCCCATTCTTAAGTTTGCCAATATACTTTTTTAATGTTTCAGGTGAAGTTGTCATAGTAAACTTTTTCTTTTGATGCCACACCTCTTTCAGTTTATGTAGAAGATTTTCTTCATCTCTTTTATCTATATCACAATCGTTGTTATCACCATTTAAAAACCTTCCGGTAAAAATGTTAATAATCTTTTCTGTATCATTTTCACCATTTTCACTAGACCACTTGACTTTATTAGACTGCTGCTTAACTTCATTCCAAAATTCATTCATATTCTTATAGATAAATTTCTCCTGTATGGAGATAGATCTCTCATCTGTTTCATTTTTCTTACATAGTGATAAGGCCTCTTTGAACACCTTCCGACTCATGTTCATCTTCCTAAATTCATCAGAATCTCTAACTCTTCCATTTACTAACCATTTCTTATAATCCTCCCGTGACTTACTATACAATTCCTTGACATGTCTATTCCATCCTGGTATCACCTTAAATGTGCTATTATTAACTATCTGTTTAGCATAATGTCCAGAGGAATACAAAACATTATTAACAATCAACATATAAATATCATCAAGTTGTGCAAGGTGGTATTCATTCTGACAACCAACAGAGCAGCATTTCGTTGCCTCGCAGGGCATGATGCCCCTGATGTTGTTGTCGATTTCTTGAAATAACTTTGAAAAATTATCACCAGAGAGTTTTTTCCAAGCAATATAAAACCTGTTTCTATCTTTCTCTTTCTTAATATTGCAAACATTAGTTACATTTTCTAAATGAATATTTCCCACCATTGGTAAGTGATCAGATCCAACGAGTTCATATAAAACTTTCACATCATTAACACACACATCCTTTGAGTTCCTTCCTACAATATGATCCAACCACTTACAGTATGAGTTGTTGTATGGTATAAAAGTAAAACTACTAGAATCCATCAGCTTAAAATCCATACAAGACAAATAATTTATCTCGCAAAAATGATTTAAATGGTTCCAGGCTCTGCTCATGAAAGGATCTGCATTAAAATCACCTAAAATATATACAGAATTATAATCATGATTAATTAAAACATATTCCAAAGCATGTAACCCTTGTAGATATTCATCAAGTGTCTTCCCCTCCCAAGTTACACTCCTCATATACACATTAATTAACAAAATCCTCAAGTCACCCACTGACAACTGTAAGGCAATGTAATCCTTATCAAGAATGAGCACCTTTATCTCAAATGGCAAATCCTTTTTCCATATACAAGCCAGTCCACCTTCACACCTCCCTGCATTGGACAAAAGAGTCTTTTCAGAGTAAGTAGCTGGCACACTTACACCCTCATAGTCTTCACTGATAAAATCTATGTCACCAAGTCTATCCTCTACTATAAAAGTTTCCTGAAGAAAAATAAAATCATATTTAAAAGAAGTTAAGGTGCGAATTACATCAATATTCTTCTTTAAGGAACAACAATTATATGTGCAGACTTTAACATCCATACCCGTAAAAGAAGAAAGATAAAAAAAAAATATGTATAACTGTTTATACTCTCTTACTGTTTCTATTAAAGTATTTATCTACTATCACGTCTTCTGGCCATAATTCGGAGTTAAACAGTTTAATTCTATCACTTAAATTAACATTTACTTTAAAGGCAACAAAATCTCTCGAGAAAATATCAAGCTTCTGCACGTTATGAACAGAAACATTAAAGACAGTTTTGATAAAGTTAGATATATCTTCAGCAGTCACACAGGTCTCCAGCCTACCTATAAACACATCAGCCGTCCTCCTCACCGCCCGTAGAGTGCCTCCCCCCCTGCCAGCACCCACCATCCTGCTACCGCCAAGCATATCACTCGTAACTCTCCGTTTTCTTCGATGATCAACCAGACTCCAGTCATTCTCGGATGTTTGTTGGGATGTTTCTTCCTCACAAGTACTGATATATTTGGTACGATTTTCCTGAGTCTTCAGTGTGTTCTTAAGTGATGATGTGCTGCCACTGTTGCGTTGACGCGCTGTTCCCATCTTGATGTGTCCGTTGTCTCTCGGTACTGCTCTCGTCACTTCCTGAGGGTCACCGGTAGCTGCAGAAGTGTTTGGTTCAACGATGTCTTCATCCTCTTTCTCGTGGGTTGATGACTGAGCCGCTGCACTTGCATATGAATGTGATGAAGTGCTAGCCTCCTTGGGTTTCATGTTTTTAATGGGTGACTTGGTTGTTTTATGAGAATACCTGAACGACGAAACATCATCAACATTTTTCATTTCTTCCTCTTGAATATCTTGAATTGCTCCCTGCAGGCCGGAAACAGCATTGACAAATTTGTTGTTCATATCCATGACATCAATCTTAAGAGCTCTCACTGTGTCAGCAACGTTGCATACCTCAGACTTGATATCAAGAATTTTGGGGAGAACTTCATTAATTTTCTTGATTTCATCAGCAAGATTATTCACGAGTGGAGCCATCATTTCTAGGCCCATAGGTGGCATGGTTTTATGGGAATTCGCTACAAATTTAACCTTATGTTTAGATGTCACATATTCATCATGTAAATCAATGACATCCTGCAGGTCTCTACATTTTTTATCGGGATCACGACGCCAAACAATGTCCTTCTTCATCACATTAGCTATTAAGGTCTTAGCTGCTTTAATATCCTCATGTGAGTAAAAAGATAGAATAATTTCCTTCAGCGACTCCGTAGAATAATCACCCTTGGCAGCATTTAAAAAACATAGTAAATTGTTGACTTCCATGTTTACATATCCAGCAGCATTCGTCTGCAGTCAGGCTTCACTGCGCATGCGTGAGCCAAAGTACACACCTCAATCTGTCAGTAGATCACTATTTTTACTGCATTTTTTAGGCAATGGTCACACTCACGTCGTACTGAGTATAGATGCATTCATTCATTATATAACATTAGTTTATTATTACGTTAAGACAATGGTTCACAAACTTACTAATACATACATTGACAACCTTCATACACCATCTCATTTAATGGAAATAATAAAACCACCCACCAAAAAATACATGAAAAGTCTGCCTACATACATACCTCGCAGTATTGTAACTCCAACTTGGTGGTTGGAGTTAGTCAGCCTCGCTGGTAATCTGTTTTATTTAGATCCAACCTCTGCAAAAGAGGTAATCAGATTGGACCTCAACTACCCCTATATTCTCGCCACCTTAGGTTTGACAGCACGTCATTCTGCATTAAGAAAACTTTCGTTATGAATACACCATTGAAGGAGAGGATGCAGTGTGTGTGTGTGATGGAGGTTGGTGAGGAGCTGGAGCCTCCAAAGAGCGTGAAGCTTTCTGTACAGACGCCTGTATTACCAGCGTGGTGCAGCTGGCTGCCTCAGCTGCCGCCATGCTACGAACAAGTGGCAAAGTTCACCTTCAAGAGCAGCGCACGTTGCAGGACTTGCACCTCCATGCCACTAAGCATGAAGGTGTCTAGTATGCAACGTGCATACGCTAAGTTTCCATCAGGCTTAGTGAAGGTAGCTATAAAGCGAAGGGGATGGGGGAAGATTGCCGTCTTCATCCCCTTGAAGGACTTCCTGGATGACATGAAGACGAAGGACGAGGAAGCCGATAAACTCGTCCTCTACGTAAGCTGTAACGACTCTCGTATTGAGAGGACGCGCGACCTTCCACACCCGGGTGGAAGCAACAGCAGGAAGGAAGGTGAGGCAGGGAAGATGCGGGAAAGCGTTAAGGAATGTACAGTAGGCGATACTCAACAAGGCTCATCTCAAAAGAAAGCGGAACAACGTGAAGTACGTGAATACAACGAACATATAGAGGGAGCCAATTGTCAATGTTTCAAATTTAAAAACCGATCGGAAACCGCCACTACCTCACGCGACGACTTCAAGGCACAAGATGACGAAATACCGAACAAAACATTGGACTACTCTCAATACACTACTACACTGAAGGCGACGATGATATGCACGTGTGTGATGGAGATTGACGAGGGCCAGCACGAGCCTCCACGAAGGGTGACGCTTTCCGTACAGAAGCCAGCACCAGCGTGGTGTTGCCTGCCGATAACTTACTTCAAACGGACGGCCAAGTTCACTTTCAAAAGCAATGAACAAGGAACAAGTCTCCAGAGTTATACTTCATTGCCGTTATTCTTGAATGTGCATCGTTTGAAGCGTGCCCACACCTGGTCACCGTCGGCGTTGGTGAAGGTGTCGATCAAACAGAGGCGAGGAGGGAAGATCGAATTCTTCACCCCCGTCCAGTACTTTTTAAATCACATGGAAACAAACGATGCCAAGGCCGACGAACTCATCCTCCGCGTGAGTTCCAATAACGCTCGTATGGAAAGGATCCGCTGGGAAGGGAAGAAGCAGAAACACGAACAGAACATTGCGGAAGAAGATTCATATGAAGATGAGGCAGAAAAAGACAAAGTCTTGGATTTCGAGGCTAAAGAAGAGCCGGTAGTTGCGTTTGTCTTGAACCCTGAGGAAACCGTCCTCAGAACAAGAATGCAACTGATAGAAATGTCACAACGAACAACGCACGCAGAAGGAAACTATATTCGATCAACGTTGAATGACCTTATGGCTGAAATGGACCTCCTGGAAAAAGAGATGGATTGCGCCGAGACCTTGTGGACGAAGGAAGAGGACGGTGATGGCGGCTTTACTTATGAAGGAACACGGGAACAAAATGTAGACGATGATGAAGTAAACGAAATTATGGAGAATTGCACTGAAGAGGAAATACAGGATGCCTTCAGTGAGATTAATTGGACTTTATTTGAAGAGGACGAAGACGTAAAAAAACGAAGAGGAACAACTGAAGGTTCGCACGCCCCTCCAGCCGTGAGCACGTGTATAGTACAAAGCGGCAC
>JAXIVD010005225.1:2500-30429 GCA_036785275.1 Cancer borealis | reverse complement strand
CTTATATTCTTATGTTTCTCCCCAGCCTATTCCAATCGTTCACCACTCTGTTAGTGAACCAATATCTACCTAGGTCTGTCCTGAATCTAAGTTTTTCGAACACACACAACACCACAAACACACACACAGAAACAACACCACCAACACACACACACAATACCACACATATGTTCCCTAAGAAAAGCATCCTCTCCTCAAAACATACTCAAAACACACACACACACACTCACTATTGCTGCTGTCGAAACACTGCTCCGTGATGTGTGTGCGTACGTGCGCGCAGTGACCCTCAAACACACACAAACGCACACACAAACACAGGGTTTTAGCTCCAAACTTCCTCTTAGCTTCAGTTGTCAACAATTGTTTTTATTTACTATATATGTTTGCTAAGGTTAATATAGCTTTATTTCCTATCTATTCTAGTGTTTTATGTTGTATTATTATTATTGTATATCTAGATGTACTCATTTATTTATTCATTAGTGTTGTGATGTCTTAATTAAACAAATAAATAAATTACCAATAATCTCTCTCTCTCTCTCTCTCTCTCTCTCTCTCTCTCTCTCTCTCTGTTATCTATGGCTTATCTCTCGAGTATATAGCAATTATTATTTTGTTTCCTTATTGGTAACTGTCTATAACTACTGATAACATATATATTTAATTGTATATATGTGTGTACAGGGGAATTTCTAAGGAGGGCCAGTGGGGCAAAGGCCACCCCATATTTTAAGCTGGCCCATGGGTTAGCCCCCCCCCACTTTAATGGTAGCTTATGAAAGAAACAAAATTCACTAAAAATTCCCAGAGAGAGAGAGAGAGAGAGAGAGAGAGAGAGAGAGAGAGAGAGAGAGAGAGAGAGAGAGATAGGGGGGAGCATCTCTCAGTGCAGTACGATATGTTTTCCTTGCATCAGGCGCCGCGTCTGAGTCACACATCATCGGAGGGTTGAAAGAGGGTTGAAGAAAAAAATGTATTTATTAAAGACTGAACTGATTCTAGTTCATCTGCATCACTAGTCGCTCTCTCTCTCTCTCTCTCTCTCTCTCTCTCTCTCTCTCTCTCTCTCTCTCTCTCTCTCTCTCTCTCTCTCTTTCTCTCTCTCTCTCTCTCTCTCTCTCTTCTCTCTCTCTCTCTCTCTCTCTCTCTCTCTCTCTCTCTCTCTCTCTCTCTCTCTCACTGTTGAACTCAATTTTACACTTAATTATTGCACCGCTATGGTAATTAAGTGAGTAATTATCATTATAATTCCTTCCTTGTTTTCTACGTGTATACTTACAGTGATATACAGACCATGTAAGTGCTGACGCACACACACACACACACACACACACACACATACACACACACACACACACACACAGATTTCCGTTTTAAGTACAATTGATGAATGTTAAATTATTCCACTTTCACCGTCACGTATGTGTGTGTGCGTGTGCGTGCGTGTGTGTGTGTGTGTGTGTGTGTTGTGTGTGTGTGTGTGTGTGTGTGTGTGTGTGTGTTATGCTGAACACGAATCTGGACTTAGTTTTATGATTACTATGATATTATATCCTATTTTACCATGGCTAATAATAATAATGAAATAACAATTAATTAACTTTACTGGCTGATGCTGGTCTCCTATGATAAAAATACGAGTCTAATGGGTGGGAGGAGGAGAAGGAGGCGGAGGAGAAGGAGAAAAAAATAGGACTAAGAATATAAAACGAAAATATGAAAAATAACAGAAATCTAAAGAGAGAGAGAGAGAGAGAGAGAGAGAGAGAGAGAGAGAGAGAGAGAGAGAGAGAGAGTGAGAGAGAGAGAGAGAGAGAGAGAGAGAGAGAGAGAGAGAGAGAGAGAGAGAGAGAGAGAGAGAGAGAGAGAGAGAGAGAGAGAGAGAGAGAGAGAGAGAGAGAAAAGAGAGAGAGAGAAAGAGAGAGAGAGAGAGAGAGAGAGAGAGAGAGAGAGAGAGAGAGAGAGAGAGAGAGAGAGAGAGAGAGAGAGAGAGAGAGAGAGAGAGAGAGAGAGAGAGATTATGGTTGCAATTATATATCCATTTCGCTGTTAATTAATACTTTCCTTCTAAGTCATTCCTCCTTTCCTTCCTTCCTTAAGTATATAAGAGACAGCTGGGATAGTGTTCCTCAGTGCAGCTTCCTCCTTCACAGCAGTAGCAGCAGCAGCAAGTAGCAGCAGTGGTAGTAGTGGTGGTGGTATTAAAAACAATTACCCTTAACACCATTTCTCATTCTATGTAAGAACTATATTTTCTATCTTGCTTTGATAATCGTCTTTTTTCTTTTCTCTCTGTCTCTCTTGATATCACTTTTTTTTTTAACAGAAATATCACGTAATGGCCGCTATGCTGACAGTGCTGATAGTGGTGGTGTCAAGCATGGCGTCAGCAGCCCCTCCTCCTACAACAGGGAGGATTTCCGGTGCCCTTTCAAGTCTAAACCCAGCTAGCCACCGCGATGAAAAATGTGAGTGGAGTTGAATTCTGATGTTACTCAACGGAAGCGGATGCAGTTGTAGATAATAATAATTGTAATATTTTCCTCATATACCCACACTCCTAACTTCTCCTATTCCCTGTGTTCGTATTGGTAATTTTAATATAATGGTGTTTTAACGGTGGTAATTGTTTCTCCCGCAGTCCTGAACCTGCAGTTTTTACCCTTCGTTTCGCTGAGGGTTGATCCCGTGCCTTGTAGCGGCAAGAGTAACAATGCTTCAGGAACTTGTGCATCTACGGGAGACTGTAGGAAGAACGGAGGGAAGGCTGATGGGAGCTGTTTCAGTGGCTTTGGCGTCTGTTGTGTGTGTGAGTGTCTGTGTGTGTGTGTGTGTGTGTGTGTGTGTGTGCTTAACTAGTTGTAGTATACAGGGCCTGAGCTACACTCGTGTGGTCCTGTCTCCGTATCTATAGTTGTCCAGTTTTTCCTTCAGTTGATGTATATTTTTTGCCATTATCACCTCTTCCTTCAGGCTATTCCAAGTGTGTGTGTGTGTGTGTGTGTGTGTGTGTGTGTGTGTGTGTGTGTGTGTGTGTGTGTGTATAATCTTTACATCCCCTTCCTCCTTCCTTTGCCTTCCACAGATCAGCTGACATGCGGGCAAACGATACGCGCCAATAATTCGTATTTAGTGAACGACGATTATCCAAACACACTCATGGACATCGATAATTGCCAGTACACGATACAAAAGGTGATTATCACACACACACACACACACACACACACACACACACACACACACACACACACACACACACACACACACACACACACACACACACACACACACACACATAATCAGTCAGTCAAAAGCGTTTTCTATCTCTCGATCGCTCTCTCTATTTATAACTGAAATATTTCTCCTGTTTAACTACTAATTCATCTATTTATCTAACCTTCTTCCTATCTCTCTCATTCTCTATTAAGCCTCTATTATTCACTCCTTCCTCCTTTTTTCGTAACTTTGCAACACCACACAACACAAGATAAACAAAAAACATAAGAATGCCATAAAAAAAACACTTAACTAACACTTACTTGATCTTCTCACAGGTAAATGATGATGTCTGTCAGCTGCGTTTGGACTTTGAGAAGCTGGAGTTAGCAGGTCCAGACAACACAAGCAGCTGCAGTATAGATACCTTCACCTTTGTGGGCACCGCTGGAGCCAACCCGACAGTGATCTGCGGTGACAATACAGGACAACACAGTAAGTATGACAATCAAATGAGGTGAAAAAAGTGTGCAATAACAGTGAAGGGAGGTGAAAAAAGTGAATATAACAGTGAGAGAAGGTGAACAAGTGAATATAACAGTGAAAGAAAGTGAACAAAAGAGTAATAATAGCTGAAATAAGTGAACAATAATGATGACAGTAATCTCAAGGCTAAGTAAAGTGAAATGGTGAGAGGATAGTGACTTAGGCAACAGTTAATGATAGATAAAACTAACTATGAACGGTGAAAGGATGAAAAAAAAAGTTAGTTATAATAATGAAACCAATCTCAAGGCTACGTACAGTGAAATGGTGAATGGATACTAACTTAGGCAACAGTTAATGATAGGTATATAATAGGTAATAACTGGTTTTAACACTCCTTACAGTGTATCTTGACCTAGCTAGTGGGAATGCTGCTGCAAGAATCAACATCGCCACTACTAGTACCAACGCTAGTCGGGCTTGGAGAATTAAGGTTACCCAGCTACCTTGTGACTCGGCTAGCAGAGGTGAGAGAAACGGTTTTGTAATAGTCTCCTCCTCCTCCTCCTCCTGCTCCTCCTCCTCCTCCTCCTAGCACTCTCCCTCCTCCTCCTCCTCCTCCTCCTCCCAGCACTCACTCTCGTTCTCCTCCTCCTCCTCCTTCTCTAAATATTTGTTTAGCTAAGAAGGAAGAGGAGGAGGGATGTTTCATTTTGTATACCTCCTCCTTCTCCTCCTCCTCCTTTCTAGTAACAATTCATAATGTAATAATAACGATACTACTACTACTACTACTACTACTACTACTACTACTACTACTACTACTACTACTACTATACTACTACTACTACTACCACCAGTACTACTACTACTACTACTACTACTACTACTACTACTACTACTACCACCAGTACTACTACTACTACTACTACTACTACTACTACTACTACTACTACTAATAATAATAATAATAATAATAATAATAATAATAATAATAATAATAATGATAATAACAATGACAATAATAATAATAGTAATAAAAAAAAATTAATAATAATAATAATAATAATAATAATAATAATAATAATAATAATAATGATAGTAATAATAGTAATAATAATGTGATTACCACCTTACAGCTCCACCAAACTGCCTTCAGTATTATACAGACTACTCAGGAACCATCAACTCATTCAACTATCAGGTATGTCAGTCAATCAGTCACACACACACACACACACACACACACACACACACACACACACACACACACACACACACACACACACACACACACACACACACACACAGACACACACACACATGTTACCCGGTGTGGTAACGAGTGTTATGTGAGATAGTGTGGCCCGAGCGGTTTAGCCAAATACGTGTACTTTATACAGTTTTATTTACAGTATAAGATGATCAGTACACTGGTACATAGAATAAGTCTCACTGCTTGTATTTGTATTCTAAGCAAACAGGGTTATGCACATAGATTAAAGTATATCACAAGAGTCACTGTGGCACTATATCTCCACACTTGGGTATAAGGTGAGGTTTGTGCAATATATATAACTTCAGCGACAGTTTGTAGGGCACTCGTAATAACACAGACATGTCAGTAATCACGTTTAAGTCCGGATCTCGGATGTACGGTGAGAGTAGAGCACTCCGAGGTCCGTGACTTGTAGGTGTAGCTGCGCGATTAGGTCCGAGGAGGCCGGCCAAGCTCGGGGATGAGGTATCTTCGCCGACGCCCCTCAAAAGCTGATGTCAGCCGATTTTCTTTAGGCGACAGCATAGCGCCTCACATCACAAAAACACCTTCTAGACGCTGCGGTCAGCAGCATCTCTCTGACCGGATGACGGCCAGACACCAGGAGACTGCTTCCGAACGTTCGCCGTCACAAGACATTCGAGAACCTACTACATATATACCTCAACAATTATAATAACATTAATTGCATAATACATGAGATATATAGGAATAAAAATATAAGTAATACTACCTGCCTAACATGGGTACATCGCTCGGTCACCTACTCGACGCGACCTCGTGACGTTCCTATATATCTAGAGTCATGTACCTAACCTTGTGGAGGTGTCAATTCGTGGTCGCTAGCAGCTTTATTTGAAATTCTACCTTTTAACATATTATAGAGTGTCAAAGCACGTTTCACTAGACAAAATAGAGGAATCATTATAACAATCACCAGCACTATCGGTAAGATGGCCGTAGGGAAGTGTACATAAGGGCTCATGTAGGTCGGTAGGGAAGCATGGACTGCCGATTCAAATTCTGAGAAGTTATTTAATTTAAATTCAGAAATGGTATTAGTCACATACTTAATAGAAGAAATATTTACACTTTTAGCAAAATCTAAAGTGTAAATACGCATAAAAAGTTTAGAAACAAAACCTTTATGAAGTGTCTCAGGGTGAGTCGACACTGTTGCTGAATTCAAGGTACATAATTTAAGAATAGCAAAGTGACCAGTCTGTCGACCGTGTAACCTTCCTGAAGGGCAAATCACTGTCACCATCGTAGGACGGATGAAGAAAAAGTAATGATGGCCCATGAAACTTTTATGGTAAAAAGGTTTTGGCTGTAATTGAGTGTACGGGCATAGGTTTAAGCTTTGTGAAGCATCGTCTTGAATCAAAGCAACTTCACACGCACCTTCTTCTTTAACAGGTAAAAATGCAAAGAGAGACGCAGGGCAAAAATAAAATCCTATATGCTCAGATTTACACTGGTGAAGTATTTGGTATTCACCGGTACTGTAGAGAGTAAGCCCCTCGTTGACCAGCACAATAGAGTCAGGTAAATCAACGGCGAGAATAGAGGTGTTGATTTGAAATGGGAATGACTCTATTCGGTGAATATCATAAACAACCTTTGAATGAAAGGGAACATGAACTACAATAGCGTCTGACGTTAACATTGCACTGAGAAGTGGGTAATAATGTAAAATTTCCGCTCCAGCAAAAATAGGGGTTAGATCATATTGTTCCTCTGCTATCGTTAGCAGACATAGATTACAGTAATATTAGTAATAGTGTTAGGCAAGTAATCCTGTTTTTCCAATGTCACTTCTCTATCATCTCTTTCAATATTTACAACTATATCAACTTTCTAATTCTTCTTTTCTTCTTCATTTCTTCCTAACAGAACACAGATGGTCGTCACCAATTGGCATCACAGTCGTACACACTTTGCATTAGAACGCGGGAAGGTTTCTGTGGCATTAAGTATATGTCTGAACACTTCTCTCTTACTGATGACGCCAATAATCCGCGTAAGTAATAAGAAGGAGTTGGAGGAGGAGGAGGAGGAGGAGGAGGAGGAGGAGGAGGAGGAGGAGGAGGAGGAGGAGGAGGAGGAGGAGGAGGTGGAGGAGGAAGAGGAGGATAATGTGAGATTGATTATGTGTAAAAAATAAAGAAGTGAATGATGATTATTATGATACTACTACTACTACTACTACTACTACTACTACTACTACTACTACTACTACTACTACTACTACTACTACTACTACTACTATTACTACTACTACTACTACTACTACTACTACTACTACTATTACTACTACTACTACTACTACTACTACTACTACTACTACTACTACTACTACTACTACTACTACTACTATTACTACTACTACTACTACTACTACTACTACTACTATTACTACTACTACTACTACTACTACTACTACTACTATTACTACTACTACTATTACTACTACTACTACTACTATTACTTTTAACAGAGGCTAAGAAGGGCGATAATGATTGCAAAGAAGACTTCATCCTCGTCCCTAGAGTAAATAAAGACGGTAGTGTGACCGAACCTGACAGATATTGTGGAAGCAAGCTGGATGATATCACGTGTAAGTATATGTGTGTGTGTGTGTGTGTGTGTGTGTGTGTGTGTGTGTGTGTGTGTGTGTGTGTGTGTGTGTGTGTTTATATTATCATGTATCCATTTCTAACGTTTTTTTTTTTTTCTCTCCCCCCGGGTCTTTCCTAACTTATTCCACCTCCTCCTCCTCCTCTGCCTCCTTCTCCTCCTCCCAGCTTACTCCAAGCCGTTCGAAATAAGAGTAATTACCAACGCTGATGAACAGACAAGTGAGACCAATAATAGAGGATTCTCCATTAGATACACTCAAATACCCTGCTGAAAACCCTGCTGAAATACCTGTTCTCTGCTTAATTAACTGTACACCGATGTTTTACTTAATAACTGAAAGATGATTTAACACCTCTGCTTAATTAACTGAACACCTTAAGTTATTAATTCTTACTGAAACTCACTGAAAAAATAATGCAGATGGTTGATTTATTTACATTGAATATAATGAAACATTGCATACCATTGTTGTTCATTAATTAAGTTATCTATATCATTGTTGTTATTGTATAATTGTTATTTACTTGTTAAGGAAAGTTTGTTATTATTTATTCATCAATTGTTATCTTGTCATGTTATTTACTGTTTAATATTAATATACGTTTTTGTTGACTTAATTATCTTTGTGTTAATTGGTGTGGTCAAAAAAATATCCTTGTGTGTGTGTGTGTGTGTGTGTGTTTTGAAGTCAATATTTTAGGCTCGACATCACCAAAACAAAGCGTCAAAAAAGACCCCAAGAAGAAGAGGAGTAACCATCCACACAGTCACACGCGCACACACGCTTACAAGGTACAAATAAACAAACATTACCACACACACACACACACACACACACACACACACACACACACACACACACACACACACACACACTTAGATAACATCAAAAGTGAAGTTGAAACACAAGCACTTTAGAAGAATTATCACAATATTTCTTGTGTTACTTGTTGTGAATTTAGGAAGATCATCAGCCAGGGTCAACTAAGTAGTCCACCGCTTCCACACCTTTCCATTATTTGTTTGTACTTTAGGTGGTCAATAATGGGTATTGACACAGCACTCCTGGACGGTGGACTGTGTGGTACTGGAGGCTCGTGTGGCAGTTGTTTCAGGAACACATTCAAGTGTCCCTTGAAGGCCTCTGTGCTGCAGTTTGTCCGCCTTCGAATGTGCCTTGGGAGGCAGTTAAATAATCTTGGGCCAAAGTTTATCAAGTTTTCTGCTTGTATTGTCTTTAATCTTTGACTTGTAGCTGTGATGGGTGGTCTGGTGCACAGCCTCCCAAGCCTCGGGTGTAGGTGTGTATACACTGCAGGTTTTCCTTGTGAGTAGGAACAATTGTTACCATATTTTCCAGGATCTTCCATGTGTAAATGATACAGTACCTTTCCCTCCTCTGCAGGGAATACAGGCCAAGCTGATGCAGTCTTTCCCAATATATTGTTTCTGGCTTGTTCATTAGTTTCCTAGTGAGGATCCTTTGTACTTGTTGGAGCTCCTCTATGTCCTTCACTCTATATCATCACCTGATGTATAAGCTACTTCTTGCAGATTTTTGTTTTGGCCGTACCGGATGACTTCAAATTTTGCACTCTTGAAGGTCATGTTATTTTTGTAAGCCCAGTTGTACACTGCCTGCAGGTGTTGTTGAAGGTTTCCTGTGTCCTGGGTTGTGTGTATGGTGGTGCTGATTCTGTACACTGTCTGCAGGTGTTGTTGAAGGTTTCCTGTGTCCTGGGTTGTGTGTATGGTGGTGCTGATTCTGTACACTGCCTGCAGGTGTTGTTGAAGGTTTCCTGTGTCCTGGGTTGTGTGTATGGTGGTGCTGATTCTGTACACTGCCTGCAGGTGTTGTTGAAGGTTGTCTGTGTCCTGGGTTGTGTGTATGGTGGTGCTGATTCTGTACACTGTCTGCAGGTGTTGTAGAAGGTTGTCTGTGTCCTGGGTTGTGTGTATGGTGGTGCTGATTCTGTACACTGCCTGCAGGTGTTGTTGAAGGTTTCCTGTGTCCTGGGTTGTGTGTATGGTGGTGCTGATTCTGTACACTGCCTGCAGGTGTTGTTGAAGGTTGTCTGTGTCCTGGGTTGTGTGTATGGTGGTGCTGATTCTGTACACTGCCTGCAGGTGTTGTTGAAGGTTGTCTGTGTCCTGGGTTGTGTGTATGGTGGTGCTGATTCTGTACACTGTCTGCAGGTGTTGTAGAAGGTTGTCTGTGTCCTGGGTTGTGTGTATGGTGGTGCTGATTCTGTACACTGCCTGCAGGTGTTGTTGAAGGTTTCCTGTGTCCTGGGTTGTGTGTATGGTGGTGCTGATTCTGTACACTGCCTGCAGGTGTTGTTGAAGGTTGTCTGTGTCCTGGGTTGTGGGTATGGTGGTGCTGATTCTGTACACTGCCTGCAGGTGTTGTTGAAGGTTGTCTGTGTCCTGGGTTGTGTGTATGGTGGTGCTGATTCTGTACACTGTCTGCAGGTGTTGTAGAAGGTTGTCTGTGTCCTGGGTTGTGTGTATGGTGGTGCTGATTCTGTACACTGCCTGCAGGTGTTGTAGAAGGTTTCCTGTGTCCTGGGTTGTGTGTATGGTGGTGCTGATTCTGTACACTGCCTGCAGGTGTTGTTGAAGGTTGTCTGTATGGTGGTGCTGATTCTGTACACTGTCTGCAGGTGTTGTAGAAGGTTGTCTGTGTCCTGGGTTGTGTGTATGGTGGTGCTGATTCTGTACACTGCCTGCAGGTGTTGTTGAAGGTTGTCTGTGTCCTGGGTTGTGTGTATGGTGGTGCTGATTCTGTACACTGTCTGCAGGTGTTGTTGAAGGTTTCCTGTGTCCTGGGTTGTGTGTATGGTGGTGCTGATTCTGTACACTGCCTGCAGGTGTTGTTGAAGGTTGTCTGTGTCCTCGGTTGTGTGTATGGTGGTGCTGATTCTGTACACTGTCTGCAGGTGTTGTTGAAGGTTGTCTGTGTCCTGGGTTGTGTGTATGGTGGTGCTGATTCTGTACACTGTCTGCAGGTGTTGTTGAAGGTTTCCTGTGTCCTGGGTTGTGTGTATGGTGGTGCTGATTCTGTACACTGCCTGCAGGTGTTGTTGAAGGTTGTCTGTGTCCTGGGTTGTGTGTATGGTGGTGCTGATTCTGTACACTGTCTGCAGGTGTTGTAGAAGGTTTCCTGTGTCCTGGGTTGTGTGTATGGTGGTGCTGATTCTGTACACTGTCTGCAGGTGTTGTTGAAGGTTTCCTGTGTCCTGGGTTGTGTGTATGGTGGTGCTGATTCTGTACACTGCCTGCAGGTGTTGTTGAAGGTTGTCTGTGTCCTGGGTTGTGTGTATGGTGGTGCTGATTCTGTACACTGTCTGCAGGTGTTGTAGAAGGTTGTCTGTGTCCTGGGTTGTGTGTATGGTGGTGCTGATTCTGTACACTGTCTGCAGGTGTTGTTGAAGGTTTCCTGTGTCCTCGGTTGTGTGTATGGTGGTGCTGATTCTGTACACTGTCTGCAGGTGTTGTTGAAGGTTGTCTGTGTCCTGGGTTGTGTGTATGGTGGTGCTGATTCTGTACACTGTCTGCAGGTGTTGTTGAAGGTTTCCTGTGTCCTGGGTTGTGTGTATGGTGGTGCTGATTCTGTACACTGTCTGCAGGTGTTGTTGAAGGTTGTCTGTGTCCTGGGTTGTGTGTATGGTGGTGCTGATTCTGTACACTGTCTGCAGGTGTTGTTGAAGGTTGTCTGTGTCCTGGGTTGTGTGTATGGTGGTGCTGATTCTGTACACTGCCTGCAGGTGTTGTAGAAGGTTGTCTGTGTCCTGGGTTGTGTGTATGGTGGTGCTGATTCTGTACACTGCCTGCAGGTATTGTAGAAGGTTGTCTGTGTCCTGGGTTGTGTGTATGGTGGTGCTGATTCTGTACACTGTCTGCAGGTGTTGTTGTAGGTTTCCTGTGTCCTGGGTTGTGTGTATGGTGGTGCTGATTCTGGTATCATCAGATCATCAGCAAAAGATGTTGCTTTGTAATGTCTCACCACCTTATCAATGTCCCAGATTGGTTAGGTAGTTAGTTAGGTAGGAGCTTTAAACTGATACCTTTACTCTTGATTTTTGCAGAATTTGTCCAGTTTTTTGTTCAACGTTTAACACGGTTGGTCATTTAGCAGCCTATCGTGGAGACATTGTTGTGGGTTTTCAAGACTTGGTGAGTAAATGAGTATTTCTTTATATTCAATGTTGTTCATGTTATTTGTTCATCTTCCTTCATGTTGCATTTTGTTCCACTAAATCCCATTATAATTCTATAATTTTATTTTGGTGTTTTTCAGGTATTGAGAGATGGAGAAACCAGAAAAACCCGAGGCGCCTAAGACTGTGGCAATGGTGTACGTGTGTGGAGGTGAGAACACTCGGCTTTTTCTTATATACATTAAAAGGTTACTGGCTGAGGGACAACAAAAATACGTAAAAAACCCCTCCCTCTTGTAGCCGGACGGTATAAAGAGAACAGTAGGAGAAACAGAAGCATAGGTCCAGTTAACATTAGAGGTGTGTTGACAAAGGAATCTACGCTTTGTTACATTAATAGGTTGTTAATTAAGTAATTATTTAGTATTCTTTTCCTCCCCCCACAGAATGCCACACAGAGAATGAGATGAAGGCGCGCGATCCAGTCCGTTGCCGCAGCTGTGGTTATCGTATCCTGTACAAGAAACGAACCACAAGACTCATTGTGTTTGATGCGCGCTAACACACCTCATGCCTCACTCTGGCTTTGTGCTTCTATGTCTGTTTATCCCCTTGTCTCTATGCCTTTTGGTTTATCAATATTTTCTTTTCCTTGTCTTTCTTTCTCTCCCTGTTTCTTTTTTTTGTTTTTGTTTCTTTTTTTGTATCAATTTTCTTATGTGTTCCTTTTACACAGTCATACAGACACACGTGTGCATTCAGAGGACACAGACACAGCCATACACAGCCACACTCCAAGCTAATTCACTTGAAGAATGTTTTGTAATAAAATTTATAGTTAATTAACATGATTTATAAATAACCCCATTTTAATTTTAGTATTGTAGGTAAAAACTGTGAAAGGTGATGGGAGATACACACACACACACACACACACACCCCTACAGCGCGTGTCCCCAACTTTACCTTAACTTACATTATAATCAACATAAAAGAATGAGTGTTGAGTAAGTTTATTAATAAGTTAACCACCATTTTCATTACCACTGCCACCTCTGTGTGTATCTTTATGGACAGACGCACACACACACACACTAACTACCATAACCACACTAAGCTATACTTCCTAACTTACCATTACCATTATTACGACCATACAATGAACTAGACTCAGGCTTTTAGTTACATAATAGTTGTTGAAAGTTTCCAACCATTAAACTATTGCATAGGAATGATTTTGGTGCAATGGTGAACATGTTGTATATATATTATTATTATTTTCTACAACTTTCTTGATAAACCATCGATTATTATTATTAGTATTAGTACATACAAATGAATACCCAGATGGTGTTAGTGTTGATGAATAAACTACATTATTATTTATATACGAACACCAAATGTTAAGAAGAATTATAGAATCTCTTAGTGAGGAAACTATTAATTTATGTTAGGTTAGGAGATTAAAAACATGTAAGTAAGGAGGGTGTGTGTGTGTGTGTGTGTGTGTGTGTGTGTGTGTGTGTGTGTGTGTGTGTGTGTGTGTGTGTGTGTGTGTGTGTGTGTGTGTGTGTGTGTGTGTACCTAGTCTTGGGGGATTAAATGATCTTTTTTTTATTACTTAATGTGCAAAGTTAAGATAAGTTCTACAAAGGGAAGCCAACTTGTAATAAGCAAAACAATTATTAATATCTCTAAACATGTATCATTAATATAAACCATGATTTTATTTTATTTATATTAATAATATTATTTTTGAAGGATAACTGAATGACTTAAACAATATGTGAACTTTTTAATTAATATTCTTACTGTCTCGTTACAATTGGTACTAAAATGGAAGTTAATATATATTTAGAGAGAAGATTGTGAAAACTTATATCAATACGAAACAAATACTTACATTAATTTAATACTATATTCTTAAACATGCATCTTAGTGAACAATTGGAAAAAAGTATATTATATTCTATTCTTACATAGATGGAAATATGATGCTATTAAATACTACTAAACTAATAGGATATATAAATAATCTAATCTATAATTCCCGGACTTTGAACCTCTACAAAGGGTTTAAATGGTACAAGAGTCTGTGTACACGTGTTCATATACTTTTACACACTGCTTCCCCTTAGACCAGGTTCACACAAGGCAGTTTTAGTGGTCAGTGGCCAGAACAAAAATAAATGCATGCAGTCGTATAGATGTGTATGTTCTATTTTGACCACTAAAAAGTGTCTCGTGTGAACCTGGCCTTACACTTTTACACACTCATTCTCTTCCTTCCCCTTGCACTCCCTGTCCTCCTCTCTCTCTCTCTGTTTTCATTCCACACTTTACAGATCTTTTTCATCTTGGCTTGCTTTATAAAACCTTCAAAAACTAGTATTGTTATCATAAATACACACAAAATAAATAAACTACACCATACTCAAACCCATAACTAAAAAGATGAACAACGGAGATATGGAAACTTAATAAGATTCAATAACTTAATGAAATCTGACGCTACGAGATCATTATAAATACAATACAATAAACGAAGCAAGAAAGAAAGATGAAATACAATATAAACGAAATGAAATGCAACTTACTGCAACAATATTCAATAAATCAACAACAATATACACACACACACACATATATATATATATATATATATATATATATATATATATATATATATATATATATATATATATATATATATATGCAATCATTCAATTGTAATCTTTGTGCATTAAATAAATTATAGAATAATATTAATAATAAACACAAATAAATTAATTTCCCTAAACACAATGACTACCTAACTTCTGTTCTGTTTTGTTCACACTGTTGCCAGACGAGACTCAACACCACCACACACACACACACACACACACACGCACATTGTAACGGAACACTACAAGCAGAACAACTGTTATCCTATACGTTACAACATACACACAAGAATTTTTTTTGTCATAATATCTCTTAATAAGCCTAATTTGGAAAAAGGCCTAGAAGTAAAAAAGAAAGAGGAATAATTACTTAACAAAACTATTCTAAGTGGGTTTATAAGTGTTATCCTGTACTTAAAAACACACATACACACTCACCCACCTAGCCATGCCCTGTGTGTTCTGCGTTCTGCTCCTCACTACTGCTTGGCCACCAGCCGTTGTCGACCCAGCAGCACAGCAAACACAGCTGCAGCAATCTTCTCGTAACACACAAACATTAGTGCAGCGGCCAGTACAGTTTGCAGCAGCTTGGCCTCAAGACCCTTAAACAGACCTCCAGAACCTTGCACTCTAGAAAACAACAACAATAACATGGTGGGTTGTATATCAAATTGAATGTATTTTTGTGTACTAAACATACATTAAAAGATTACCGGCTAAGGGACAACAAAAATACATAAAAAACTCACTTGTCGCCAAACCCTGTAAAGATGAAAGTAGGAGAAACAGACAGACGGTGGTAGAAATAGAGTCAAGGGTTGGAGGTCCAGTTAACACTAGAGATGACTTGACGCTCCTCTAAGTAGGTGGAAAAACAGACAAAGGAAGAAAGAAAGGAAATGTAACATTGCAACAACACATACATCTTGAAATGAATAATTTTGTATTAATGTTCCTAAGCTGAACTTATATTGAGTATTGTGTGTTGTGTTCTGCCAACACTCACCTGAGGATGTACAGCATGAGGGTGACAAGTCCAGCATTCTGCGGCACTCCCTCGTAACTGTGCCCATGCTGCGGAGGGAGAAGGAGGAGGAGGAGGAGGAGGAGGAGGAGGAGGAAGGTATTAGTAGACTGCACAAACTTATATACAAATCAAAACACACAAACAAACATACATAACACTGAATACCACACTAATAACAGTCTCCTAATCTAACACTACCACTATAACAGTCTCCAAACCTAACATTACCAGAGAGAGAGAGAGAGAGAGAGAGAGAGAGAGACTTTTGTAGTCATGTCATGTCTGTTATATCTCATCTCTAATGATAACCCAATCTTCTGTTCTCTCCACTTCTGTCAACTATGTCATCACACACACACACATCATCCCTAACGTATTTTTTCTTGTTCATATATTTTCTCTCCAATTCAATTCTTATCTTCTTTCAACACCTTTTCTCTCCTCTCATATATCCTTAGCCTTCACCTCACCTCTCTCATCCCTTCTCTTCCACCTGGTAGAAAAAGCCTGCTAGGTGCCATAGAAACCAAGGGATACATAGACTAAGCCTTGTTTCTGAGCCGTAGGGAACAAGGAAGCTGTAAACGGTGAGGGGGAGATGGTGCAGGTCTTGGTAAGGTCAGAACAGTTTAGTGGCAGAAATGAATACCTTAGAGAGAGACTAGAGGATATATAAGAAAAATTAGTGTGCTCGAGGGAGAGACATAGATAGATACAAACACATAGAGAGAAATAGGAGAGGATAAATGACGTTTTATACAGGTATTTGGGAAAAAGGATTCAAATACATATTATTGCTAGGTATTTTTTGTGTATGTTTGGGGGTGGGAAGTGTGTTTTTGGGGGTGGAAAGTACTTATGACTAGTACTGTATGTGGTCTTTTGGGTGTGTTGGGTATGTTTAAGGGTGGGGAATGTGTTTTTTTTTAGGTATGTGTGAAATTTTTGGAGTGTTTAGGTGTGTTTAGGGGTAGAAAGTGTGTTTTTTTGGGGGTGTGTGTTTTTTGGTATGTTTGGGTGTGTGTTTGAGGGTAGAAAGTGGGTGTTTGAATGTGTTTAGATGTGTGTTTGGATGTGTTTGTGTGTTGAGTGTGTTATTCATGCTATTTTTCAGGTTTCTGTAACAATTGTAGATTTTCATTTTTGTCACCCAAAATTTTTCTGCATAAATTTGGTCGAATGTGTTTTTGCCATTTTACTCGGAAAATATTTGTCAAACAGCAATAGTGTATAGAAGTTAATATGTTAAGTTTGATGTTGTCTATCCATTGGTGGAATTAGTTTTAAAATATACCTTATAGTTTCGTAGGAAATTAAAGTTTTGTTGACATTTTGTCAAAAAAACAAATATATTATTTTCTCAGTTACTAATACTCCAATTTTGTTCTACTATAGCTCAAAAGAACGGGCGTCTCCTGCTCTTTATATACTATTCTATACGTCTTTTACGTAAACCTCATAGTTTTTGAGTTATTTAACAAAACATGATTTGTAAAAAAAAATCTAAGGGTGTTGCCTTGAAAATTTCAGAAAATTTTTGACATCTCAGAATTTCATGAAAATTTATATATAATGATTTTTAGGCATTAGGAACACGAATATAGAGTCAGTTTTATCATTAATACACACACTTCACATTCTCAACAAATGTCTCTGTGGTGGGGATTAGCGTGGCTAGCGGAGGTGTAGCTAGAGAGGGATATGGTTGAGGTTTTCAAATGGGTAAAAGGAATTAATAAGGGAAACATTGATCAGGTTTTAGAAATTAGTAGTCAGGATAGGACACGTGGAAATGGGTACAAGGTAGAAAAACTTAGATTCAAGACAGACCTAGGTAGATATTGGTTCACTAACAGAGTGGTGAACGATTGGAATGGGCTGGATAGACACGTAGTAAGTGGTGAGTCAATAGGTAACTTTAAAAGACGGTTGGATGAGAGTATGGATAGGGATGACAGGTGGGATGGCTAAATATTGGATTATTCCAAGGGTGGGGACAAGGAACTTCCTCGTGTAGGTCATCAATTGGCCTCTTGCAGTCTTCTCAATGCTTATGCTTACTATAACAGTATCCTAACCTAACACTAACACTTGGGTCGCAAATAAACAATACAAATAATCATGTTATATACACATGACAACACTGAACAAATTTATAGAAGTATGTTCCTTAAGCAAATTTCTTTTCTGTACTACACAAAAAGACTAAAATAAAGTATATATATACCATCATCATTATCATTATTTCAGGTCCAGAATGGAAGGGATTATTATTATTATTATTATTATTATTATTATCATTAACCTCAACTCATTACAACAAGTTCAATACAGTATAGATAGCCTGCAGTCTACTCACCCTTTGCTTGGCCTGCACCAGCTGTATAGGGTAAGTCAATACTGTTGCAATGGCCTTGGCTGTGGCCCCGACCATGAACACAGTGGCCGAGCTGAGGCTACGGCCACCCGAGACCCTCTGAGCCTGTCTCTTACCAGCCTCGTACACCATGAATTGAATGGCTGGATTGACAGTGAGGATGAGGGAGGAGGTACATCCTGACCAGAGACCACGTACACCCTCCTCTCGCCACACACGCCACAACCCATCTGTGTGTTAGATTAAGTGTGTGTGTTAGGAGCAGTAGCAGTAGTAGACTTAATACAAATACAACTTGACTTAATATAAATACAGCCTTTCATACCTACCCAATATTCCCTTATATTGATGTGTGGTAGCAGTAGTAGTAGTAGCAGCAGCAGCAGTAGCAGCAGTAGCAGTAGCAGTTGATGTCTTGCGTCTAAACACACCTTGCATCTTTATCCTTGTATTCACCACCCATAAAGGATTGGTCATCATTACATTAACTGAACCTGTGGGAGTTATAGTCAGTGCTGAGTAGACGCACACACACACACATATGTACACACACACATGCATACAAAGGGTTGGTCATCATTACATTAACTGAACCTGTGGGAGTTATAGTCAGTGCTGAGTAGACGCACACACACACACATATGTACACACACACATGCATACAAAGGGTTGGTCATCATTACATTAACTGAACCTGTGTGTGAGTTTTAGTCAGTGCTGAGTAGACATAGACAAACACACCCACACACACACACACACAAACACACAAACACCCACCAGCCACCATCGCCAGCAGCAGGTCTCGGACAGCTGTTTGTTCCCTGTTTGCGATGCGCTTCAAGCCGTGGAAGGTGTAGAAGTATACAAAGTTTGAACAATACAAGGACTCAATAACCGGCAGCAGCCCTCGGTATAGTCCAACTCTGTAAGGCAAGGTTAATCTAATGTATAATTGTCAAATTCTGTGTGTGTGTGTGTGTGTGTGTGTGTGTGTTAGCAGTAAAACCTATTTAAATGTGGTCTGATCAAGCTGAAACTTGGAGGGGCTACTCAGTGGGACTCCCTTTATGTCACCCCGGGCAACGCTGGGTATTCTAATAATAATAATAATAATAATAATAATAATAATAATAATAATAATAATAATAATGGTGCAGGACTACTATAACTATTACTGCTACTACTATTATTATTATTGTAACCATTATTACTAGTACTACTCTTATTACTACTAATAATAATAATGCAGGACTTCTATAACCATTACTACTACTACTATTATAATCATTACTACTACTACTACTACTACTACCACCATTACTACTTTTATAACCATTACCACTTCTACAACTACTACTACTACTTACAATCCTTCCTGCCGGTAAATCTCCATCAAGAGAGAGAAAGTATTCTTGCTCGATCTTCCTTCCTCCACTGTAACAAAAATGCAATTACAAAAGTTATATACAGATACAAAATTAATCCTATAAATACAACGTTCACTCATACACTCGGATAAAAAAAATTACATACAAATAGACATACAGTGGAACCTTGACTTACGAGTTTAATTCGTTCCGTGACCGAGCTCGTAACTCAATTTGCTCGTATATCAAATCAATTTTCCCCATTGAAATTAATTGAAATGCCATTAATCCGTTCCAGCCCCCAAAATACCACCCAATTTTTTGTTACGTGATTTTAAATAAGAAAAATGTATTTATAAATAACAAATATTGTATAAAAACATAATAAAAGAGAATGTAAAACAAATCAGCATAAATGGCTCGTGCCTTCTCGCAGGTGATACCTTCCGTCATGGTATCTCCCGCAAGCTCCTTCTCCCTCACCCACATCAATAACAGATTCTCCATCTTTTCATGGACAGAGGTCCGGAGCTTAGAAATTATTTTAACGCCCTTGGCTGGTGTTATAGCCTTTATCAACTCCTGCTTCAATATGGTACATATCGTAGAAGTACTGCGCTCGTATTGCCTCGCCAAGTCGATTACTCGCACACCTTGCTCATGTTTTTTTTATGATTTCACGCTTTATTTCGATGGACATCATCCTTTTCTTCTTTGCACCGCTGTCCTTTCCTCTCATTTTCTTAGGACCCATGGTTACAAACAAGAAATTTGGTAAAATAAATGCACAAAAGCACAGAACGCGAGCACAACAGAGATCCTTACGCGGCGAGGTAAACACAAGCAGAGAACGAATTTTGCACGGGAAAGCTGGGCGGGTGTATGGCTGTGTTCACTAAAGGCCGGGTCACACGGACAAATTTTTGTCGACCTCGTCTCACTGGAATATTTCGTCGACGCTGTGGTCACACGATGAAGTGCCGAGTCGGCGCCAAGACATCATTCGGCAACGCCCGAACCGGTAAATATAACTGAACTGTACCAACTGTATCAAAACAAAGGCAGAATTCCCTACGCTGAAGACAGTCAAGACACTCATCCTGCTTCAGTGCTCCAAAATGAACGGCGCCAGTGACACGGATTCAGACGTAAATATTGCAGAAATTGTACTGCTGTTAGCGTTAAAAAGAAAGCAGCTGCAACAGAAGAACGCAGCCCTGACGCTGACTCGTACCTCAAATTTTGGCTCGCAATTCAAAGCAAAAAATCGACTGAGTGATGGCTCGTGTCTCAAAAAACTCGTATGTTGGGGCACTCGTAAGTCAAGGTTCCACTGTAGATCCAAATTATTAGTATGAATCTGTACCAAAATAAATAATTAATATGAATCTGTACCAAGTTAAATCATTACATTTAAAAATTAAGAAGAAAAATTGAGTATTGAAAAGTATTAAAATGTTAACACACTAGTCATTTTACACTAACATATTATTCACTCGTGTATGTTACATATACTTATACTTACACTGTAGTCTGGTGCGTACAGTGTCCAGTGGAAAGAATGCCGTCATGGCCACTGCTGAACCCTGCAACACACACACATACATACACATATTTCAATTAAGGATAGAATTTTTAAAGACTTATTTTATATTTCAATTAATTCATTCATTTACCTCTCAGAAAGCATCACTCACACACACACACACACACACACACACACACACACACACACACACACACACACACACACACCACACACACACATAAAGATTATATAAATCCCTGGTAAGACCACATTTGGAGTACTGTCAGCAGGTCTGGAGACCATACAACCAGAGGGACAAAAATATAGAAATTGT
This sequence comes from Cancer borealis, assembly GCA_036785275.1. NCBI lineage: Eukaryota > Metazoa > Arthropoda > Malacostraca > Decapoda > Cancridae > Cancer > Cancer borealis. The sequence continues at coordinate 9,337 of JAXIVD010005225.1, read as the reverse complement.
GCAGAGAAGAATGACGAAGATGATGTCCAGCCACTGGAGTCAGTCATTGGAGCGACAAAGAGTGGACTTCAGTAAGTTGTTAGCTAATCCTGCAGCTTTATGGACTGTTGTTCTTATGTGAGCATGAAACTTTAGGGTATTGTCAATCAGGATTCCAAGGTCTCTATGGCTAATAACCATAGAGACCTTGGAATCCTGGTTGACAATACCCTAAAGTTTCATGCTCACATAAGAACAACAGTCCATAAAGCTGCAGAATTAGCTAACAACTTACTGAAGGCCACTCTTTATCGCTCCAGTGACTTTATGTTGGCTATCCTTAAGTCTCACATAAGACCTATTTTGGAGTTTGGATCAACAGTTTGGAACACTGGGTACTTGGGTGACCTGCGCCTATTGGAGACAGTACAGCATCGCTGGATCAAACACATAGATGGCCTAGCAGATCTACCCTATGCTGATCGCCTCAAGGCTCTGAACCTGTTCTCTGTACAAGGCAGACTCTTGAGAGCTAATCTTATCAAATGCTGGAAGATTTTTCATGAACTATCAATAATTTCACCATCGGACCTGTTCACTATATCTCCTATCACTACGACTAGAGATCACAGATATAAACTAGCCAAGCCACACATCCACACAGAATGTAGGCGCAGATTTTTCAGTATTCGGTGCATCGATCATTGGAACTCCCTCCCAGACAGTGTTGTTGGTGCTAATACTCTTGAAGCTTTTAAATGTGGCCTACACCTCTCCCTTGGAGAGTTGCTATTTGCATACACTGAGTAAACTTATTCTAGAATTATCTTTAGTTATACATTTCATGTACATATATACCCACGTTTAACACCCATATGGCACACAATTCCGCCCATTCTTGTATGCTGTTTACAATGTTTCATATTAATGTACCGAGTACAACGGGCCAACTATCATTACGGTGATTCCTTTGCGGAATCACCGGTAAATCCTCGTATTCTCGACGCTCGTTAAGATACCTTGTTATGGTTAGAGTAGGTACTACTAGTGAAAGAGGATGATGGCTCACAGGCATACAATATGGTGTTGGAGTTCAGTGTCCGGGCCCAACACAGGGTAGAGGTAACGGCTGCACTGGAGATTGTAATTCTCCTTCTCAGCTGAACTTGCTATACATGGATTGTCCAGCTCACAGGCAGCAACATGGTGTTGGTGCCAGACTTAACCTCCTGCACCACCAAGTCAGGCACGGTGTACAGCTGCCCAGAGGACCAGCAAAAGACTGACTTTCGGTTGGTGTTTGACGAAGGCTGCATGTGGAGTTGCCTCTCAAACAAGGACGACGGCCAGAAGGACCCAGTGACTCTCAAACAATATTTGTGGCGTGAGTGTATTTTGGTCGTTTTTCCATCATCCTCTTTCGCTAGTAGTACCTACTCTAACCATAACAAGGTATCTTAACGAGCGTCGAGAATACGAGGATTTATTTTTTTAAAGAGGAAAGCCGTGTACCGAGTACAACGGGCCAACTATCATTACGGTGATTCCTTTGCGGAATCACCGGTAAATCTTCGTATTCTCGACGCTCGTTAAGATACCTTGTTATGGTTAGAGTAGGTACTACTAGCGAAAGATTAATTCTGTTGGGCTGGCGTGCCAGCAATTGTGGGCTGCCCATTTGTGCTTCACTGATGAATGAGCCTTGAGTATGATTTGGGGTAGCCAATCAGGTGAGTAAACCAGGTGAGCCTGAGGGAGGACAACTACGAAGAAAGGCTTACCAAGACTGGACTGGTGTCTTTGGAAATGAGGAGACTTAGGAGTGACCTTTAAGATTATGTAAGGACTGGAGGGACTGAAAGTAGAGGACTTCTTTATCATGGACCAAAGAGTGAGCAGAGGACATTCATACAAGATATTCAAGCATCGACCAAGACTTAATGTGAGGAAGTACTTTTTCGTGCAGAATAGTGGATGAATGAAACCATCTGCCAAGTAAGACAGTAATAGTAAAGTCAGTGAGTAGTTTTAAAGCTAAGATTGATCCGTTGATAAGGCAAGTGAGGGGTGGCACCCAATGAGCCAGCGAAGGCTTACTGCCCCGATCCTGAACCAACCACCTCAAGTTTACTGAAGCTGAGGTGGAGCTGGTAAGAATACTGGTAAGAAAACTACTACTGCTACTACTAATACTAGTACTACTACTATTTATACTCACACATCCTCCTGCAATAGCGTGTACGAGGTTGGTGTAGGAGAGCAGTCCGTTTCCTTTCTTCTCCATAACTGTTCAAACCTTCCTAAGTGATAATAATAATAATATCACTCTATCCACCTTCCCTTCACTTCTACACTTCCTCTAAGCCTCTTCCACCTCCACTGAGTCCAGTAACTCCACTTCCACACCTTCTTCTTGGGACCTCTTACGCTTTTGATCGCTTCACCTACTCTAAGCTTCCCTCCACCGGCACCTTCACTTGCACAGCTGATCTGCAAAACAACCGTGTCTGAAGTATGTAACCATAACATAACATTGGGTTTTATTGATTATTTATATACACACCAACTCATTGTAAATTGTATATAAAGATTGTAAATCAATTACTATTACGAGTGTAGTAATGTAGCTACGATAGTAAGGTGTAATATTCATTAATTTGTTTCATAACAATAGGAATGAATGGACGTGTCAAATGGCATCATCATCATCAGCATATTACTATTACTCCTACTATTATTTACACTGTTTATTGACTCCAAAATGTCAGTGTCCATTGGTTGTTTTAATACAGTTCTCTGTACAGACTTTTAGCACTCTGTAAGACACACACATTATGATATTACAACATTATAAAATCTATCTACTAATTAATCTTACCGGCCTCTATACAACTAAACATTAATATTAAGTGTTTATACTAACTTAATTCATGTATACAAAGCAGTTATTACAAGCTCAATACTGTTATCTAAGCTGTCACTATCATAATATTTAGTTATATAATGTGCGGGAATGTGATGGAAAATTTTTATCTGCATTAACACAAACAAACAAATAGACAGTTATACAGACAGACAGACAGATAGATAGTCATACATATATACAGTTATACACTATACAGGCAGATAGACAACACCTGAATTAAAGGGGTTGGTTATAAATGACAATGACATAACCTCCACCTGTGTGCCCGGGGGATCACGCTCTGGATTATGTACGCGTCAGTTTGCGCGTGTGTATTTCAATCTCCTATTATCTCCTCTCTCATACTCTCTCTCACTGTCAATTTACTCTCATAGTCTGTCAGTCAGTCAGTCTGTATGTCAGTCTCCTCTCACAGTCAGTAAGTCTGTCATTCTGTGTTTATCTGTATGTCTGGGGGATCACGCGCTGGATTCCGTTCGCGTCAGTTTGTGTCCAGTCACCTCTCCTCTCCTCTCAGGCTCTCACGCTCTTTCTCTCTCTTCTCACAGTCAGTCTGTGTGTCTTTTTGTCAGTCAGTCTGTCAGTCTGTGTTTAAGTCAGTGTGTGTGTGAGTGAGTGAGTGGGTGTCTGTCTGTCTGTGTGTGTGTGTGTGTGTGTCAGTTTGTCAATCTCTCGTCACACCAACATGCCTGCCTTACCTACACCCATCGGGAAGGAGAATATTAAGTCCTTTTTAAACAGTTTTGACGCCGTGCTGACAGACTGTGATGGTGAGTAACAAGTGAAGGTGGAAGGAAGGTAATAATAATGGTGTAATGTGATAAGATCTGCTTGAGTGGGAATTTAACTTGAAATAGACGGAGGTAAAAGTGAAATTTCCTCTCCCTCACTCCTTCATCTGACCTTGAAAATGTTTTGATAATGTGTTAAATGAAGCTGATAATGGTGATAATAATGGTGATAATGGTGTAATGTATTAAAACACTCTTATGTGGGAATCTAATTTGTAATGGACGGAGGTATAGTGGAATTTCCCCTTCCACCCTCCTTCATCTGACCTTCAAAATGTGTTAATGATAATAATAATAATAATAATAATAATAATAATAATAATAATAATAATAATGTGACAAATAGTGAAGAAAGGATAAATCTAATGTGACAAGTAGTGAGGAAAGGATTTATCTAATAATGTGACAAATAGTGAGGAAAGGATTTATCTAATAATGTGACAAGTAGTGAGGAAAGGATTTATCTAATAATGTGACAAGTAGTGAGGAAAGGATCTATCTAATAATGTGACAAGTAGTGAGGAAAGGATAGATCTAATAATAATCTGACAAGAAGTGAGGAAAGGATAGATATATTATATTACTGATATTATTAATCACAGGTTTTTGTATATTGTTAAATGTGCAACGTAATGGTGACAGGTAGAATTACATAGTTACATAACCACTATTACAGGTGAGTTAGGTTAGGTTTAGTTAGGCTAGGTTAGGTTTGGGATATACTAACTACATCCATTCAACAGAATTATTGCACATGATAACAAGCATAGAAATTTTTTACTAAATTGATTAAAAGTGATTATGCTAGAAATTTACTTGCTTGGTTTACTTGGTGTAGTTTAGAGGCCATGCCTCACAACCATGGTGGTCCACCGCTGTTCCCAAACCTTGCGTCTCTATTCTTTAGGGCCACCTGGTCTGGTATAGTGTTGAGGTTCGGCATCTGGCAGTACAGCCCGGCACTGGGGGTTCATCCGGTATTGTCCATAGGAACTTGTCCAGACCAGACTTAAATTTTTCTATAGGGTATTGAAGGTTTCGGGCCCTTCATGGGTCAGACTTGATGCCAGTAGGATTCTGAAATGGATAGGTAGGAGAATTGTATTAATCATCCTCTTGTATTATATCTTATTTTTCCTCTTTCAAGATGAGTATCAACTTTATAGTTGTGTTAGGGTGACCCGGGGTCAAACTTGCAACCTCAAGGTCACGGGCTCAACACTGTAACACTCATCCACATGACACCCAACACACCACACCCGACACCCAACACACCACACCCAACACCCAACACGCACAACACCTGACACACCCGGCACACCCAATACCCGACATCCAACACACCACACCTGACACCCAACACACCACACCCAACACACACAACACCTGCACCTGACACACCCGACACACCCAATACCCGACACACCCAATACCCGACACACCACACACCCAACACACCCCAGCACCTAACACACACCCAACACCCGACACCCAACACACCACACCACACCCTACACCCAACACACCACACCAGACACCCAACACACCACACCCTACACCCAACACCCAACACCCAACACACCACACCCTACACCCAACACACCACACCAGACACCCAACACACCACACCCTACACCCAACACCCAACACCCGACACCCAACACACCACACCCTATACACCACACCCGACACCCAACACCCAGCACACCACACCCTACACCCAACACCCAACACACCCGACACCCAACACACGCCACACCCGACATCCAACACCCAACACCCGACACCCAACACACACAACACCTGACACACCCGACACACCCAATACCCGACACACCACACACCCAACACACCCCAGCACCTGACACACACCCAACACCCAACACACACCCAACACCCAACACACCACACCCGACACCCAACACACCCGACACCCAACATACCACACCCAACACCCAGCACACCACACCCTACACCCAACACCCAACACCCAACACCCGACACACTCCATTAAATTTAACTTTACGCTGAATCAGTTCATGTTAAATACACCTGCTGTTAGTTAGTAGGAACAATTTAGTGCCAGACATCTAAGGTGATATGGCGCTATGTTAATCTAAAAGGTAGATGGTATAGCAGAGGTGATGGTTAGGTAAATTATGGGGAGGGAAAGAGCAATTAGTTATAGTCAAAGGATTAGATCAAATGAAGGATGTGTATTTGGTGTAGGAAGAAAATTATGTTGTCTAAATGGAAGAATTTGCTGTATTTACAACCTCATTATGAATGACAGTTAACAATGCAACTTACAGTTTCCTAACTGTCACTTGTAGCTGTTATATACAATTTCTTATAACACCAAACAGTTAAGAACATTTGCACATTAAACTTAACACAATGTAAAGCCTTTTAACTAACATTTGTGTATTAATTCAACCAATACTATAACCATTATCTTTTCCTTCCATCTTGTGTGACATCTGTTAACCTAACTTAACCTGACCTGACCTGATCCTGCCCAGGTGTGCTTTGGCATGAGGACCGTGTGATTGGCCGAGCTGACCTCACCCTCAATGCACTGCAAGCCATGGGAAAAAAAGTGTTTTATGTCACTAACAACTCAACAAAATCAAGAGATGATTACGTCAACAAGTGTGAGAAAATTGGCTTTAAAGCTACCAAGGTGGGTACCTATCTCTATTTCTCTCGCTCGCTCTCTCTCTTGTGAGTGAGTGTCTCTCTCTCTCGCTTGCTCTCTCTCGCTCTCTCCCTCGCTCTCCAGAGCATTTTTAGTACTATTAAAAGTTCACATTGTTTTATTATAGAAACTAGTTATTCATTCATGTTATTTTTGAGTTAAATAATGTTTGAATGTGTATGTGTGTATGTATGTTATGTTGATGTGTGTTTCAGGACAATATCCAGAGTTCATTTATTGATTCATTGATTTGTATTATTTATTTTATGTGTGTGTATGTGTTTGCGTGTTTCAGCGAGGGTTCAATAAGAAAGTGTATGCGTGTGTTAATGAGTTTCAATGTGTTTGTATGCGTCTGTATGTGTTTGTGTGTGTTTCTGTGTGTTTAAATGTGTTAATGTGTGTTTGTATGTGTTTCAGGACAACATACTCAGCTCTGCCTA
>JAXIVD010005224.1:0-25000 GCA_036785275.1 Cancer borealis | reverse complement strand
CCATGTCACACATTTGGCACACTTTGCTTGCATTCACATCCATACACTTATAATAAATAATAATAATGATAATAATACAAATAAATCCAGGCACAGTAAGGATAATTGAAGATTGCTTGAATGGGTGGTGACTTTAAACTTGAATGACATTGTAGACTTGGCGCCAGTCTTCTTTTGCTCCATCTGAGTCTTCCACTTACTCAATCCTACATATTTCACTGCTCTGTCTATCTCACTTTTCCACTTTCTCACATCTCACTCTAACCAGTCTCTGCCTCTGTTTATCACCTTCCATTCATACACACCTTCAAAATATTTATGCAACCACATAATCGGTGTGCCACTCCTCTATACCATCTTAATTCACTTCTTCCCCCACTTGTTCCTTACATAGGTGTATTGTCGTAACGGTAAATTTACAGTGGTGCACCCGTCCAAGCCCCTCCCATGTTATTGTTATATCTATTCAGCCTCTTTCGCTCCTCTCTAGCATCCCTTATATCTGAATTCTAACATGGTTTACATACTGTTTTCTTCCATTCATTCTCACAAATTCTATCTGACGAACTGCAAAACTATTCACCGTATTTACATACAAGGTGTGTGTAGGCACTGCTTGCTTGCTTGTCTACTTGCTTGCAAGACATGATTAACTTTTAATGCATTGCCTTCACGCTTCAGAATGATGGAAAGGTGATACGTCCCCTGGTGCTCGTACAAGATGATTAATGGACCGGCAACATGTGACGAGGCACAAGAACAAGAATAATTAATTACATATGAGGTGAGTATCCATTGTTCAAATGTCTTCTGTATTTGCTACGAACTGTAAATTATCATTGCAAAAAATTGTTTCCCTGGTTCAAATACTGCTCTAAAGAATTCAGGGCTATATTTTTGCATTACCTGCTACATTTTGAGGTTTTCTTAATTACATTTCCGTCACAAATTCTTAGTTTGAGATATTCAATGTTTTATGTGAGACCTCTTCGCAAAGTAAAGTTTAGTTTAGTTTGAACAAGGTTCTGTTATTTGTAGGTTAGGCTAATTTAGAAGCTATCAAATGTTCTCTGACCAAAAGTAGGGAGTTGGACGAAATTCAGACGCCATTGCCACAAAAATGTCAAGTGTTGGATTACATAACAAGGAGCGAGAATGAAGTATGGGAGGGGATAGGAGTGGATAAAGAAACCAAGGGAAAAGGAAAGGAAGGGCATGCACTCCTAATGTCTCTTTGGATATGTGAAGGCATAGAGGAACATGGATAGAAGGGATCCTGGACAGTGTTGTCAGTTGGGAAAGCAGTAATAGTGAAATATGTATGGGTCTGTGTGTATGTACCCGTAAATGTGAGAGATGAGAAAGTTCTGGAATAATGTGAACAAGTCTTTGATGGAGATTGGAAGAGTGAGTAAATGTGTATTAATTAGATATATGAATGGAAGGGTTGGAAATAATGAGATAGGTGTGGTGGGAAATTGGGGTGTGGATGAAGTGAATGCAAATGGCGAGTACTTTATGGGCACATGTTCTTAGCAACCACCTTCATTTCTGCATAAAATAATCCACAGATACACATGGAGAAAGAGATGAGAGGGGCAAGCAGAAAAGTATGATTGATTACATAACAGTCAACGAGAAATTGAGGAAGGATGAGTTGGATGGTAAGACAGTGAGAGGGATGTATGAAGAGTCGGATCACTATGTTGTGTTAGTCAAGATGAAGCTAAAAGGTAGATGGGAGTATGGCAGGAAAAGTGGCAAAGAGAAGGTGAGTTAATGTGTTAGCCAGTGGGATGGATAAGAAACAGTAGCAACATAAGTGGTTGGGTTTAGATCTCTGATGGGTCAGAGAAGAGGAGTGCATGATGGAAAAATAAGATAAAGGAGGCTATATAAGGGAAGAGAAGAGCAGATAAGAAAGTGTTGCAAAGTAATGTGGCAGAGGGAGCGAGGAGGAGAACTGCGTACAAGTCTTGGAATAGTTGGTAAAAGAGAGAAAAAGGAGTTTGGTTATAAGCTGAGCGTGCAGTCAGTGGCGGCCCTGGCATTTCTGGCGCCCTAGGTGATAACAAAGATTCCCCCCCCCGCCCCCCCTCAGTGGATTTTCCCTACACTCAGTAACAACACCGTTTTGACAGCAATTTGGCGCTCCACCCCCCCCCACCACCACCCCGAAGCAGATGGCGCCCCAGGCGGCCGCCTGGGTCGCCTGTGCCTAGAAACGGCCCTGCGTGCAGTTTAACAAAGATATGAAGTTGTTTTGGAAAAAGTAAGAAAAAGTGGTAGAGAATTAAGAGAGAGGAGTTTGTATAGTGGTAAGGAGGTGAAAGAAGTAAGGAAGTCACTTTGAACGTTTAATGAATTAGAATACCGAAAAGGAAGTAATGATGGGTATGGAAGCGGACGAAAAGCGTCTGTGTGCAAGAAGAAATTGATAGGAAGGAACTAAAGAAAGCAAAACTGCGGATATGGTTAGAATAACTGCAGTGATTTTAAAGTATGGAGGAAAAAACATTGGTGGAATGGATGTATCTGATATGTGACTTTCCATGGAGACTGGCGGAAGCACTGGGGGGGGAGGGGGGCGCGTGCATATGTGCGCGCGTGCGTGCGTGCTATAGGATGTGTTTCACCATGGATGTTTAATATTGTAATGGGTGGGTGTAGGCCCCCGGGCTTTTGTAGCTTGCTTATATTCTTAACTAACTCTTGTCCAATGCTTTCTAATGGAAATAAAAAAGTGCCTTTCACCAAAATAGTAGATGCCTCGTATAGATACCATTATTTCTCTTCTCAATCACAATGTTATAAACACTGTTGTTATTGCAGGACACACTGCCGCAGAGAACCGCTAGAGGTTGACATGGCCTACAGATGTTCAGTGACATGAACGTAAGTGTTCTAAAAGATTAACATTAATGGTAATTCTTCTAGTGTTTTCGTGGGGCATTTAAGTAACTATAGTTTGAGATTTACACAGTGCTGGAAATTTTTTAAATTAGATTAAACATTTGGTTAGGTACCCTAAAGGTAGCCAGACTTCCATATTTGATTAGTGCAATTACTGGCAGCCCAGACTTGTGTTACTGGGAATTTCATCTCAAAAGTCCTTTTTGTTTGTGCCCGCTAAGATCACACTACTTTCCTTCATTGTAAACCCCATTTCTTACACAACTGCTTTGCATTTTCCAGATGGATGACAAGAAAAAATGAACGGCACAAGACGATTCCGAGAGGTGAAGAAGAAAGCTTCTGTCCTGTCCTCTGAAGCTTTTATTTTTTTAACGGAGCCTGGAGATGAGGATGCCACTACAGTCTAATGAGGAGGCAGGCCTTCCCTTCTGAAGAACCTGACGTTGCATGCAGCTTAATTGGCAGCGCTTGCTGGGGAAGAAAAAGTATCTGCTATCCTGAAGAGTTTTTCTACATCGATGGTATTTGGAGATGGAGAGGATACCAGGAGATCTTCCTTGCTGAGGAATCTGGATAATGCAAAATAGATAAAATATTTTAATTTATTAGTATCCTGGATAGGTTGTAGCAATGAAGGTAAATAAATAGTAAACAAAAATACTGGCAAAAACTCATTAAAAGAATTAATAAGTAGTTCCGCAGAATTCTTGGGGACGGCGGAGCTATAGGCAACTTCCTCCTTAAACTTAAGGCTGTAGTAATAGGGCTGTAGTATTACTAGCCGACTCTATTTGCCAGTTGGTTATTACTAGCCGAGAAAACAAAGGTTTTCTCGTTTCAGGGCTGTAGTAATAGGGCTGTAGTATTACTAGCCGACTCTATTTGCCAGTTGGTTATTACTAGCCGAGAAAACAAAGGTTTTCTCGTTTCAGGGCTGTAGTATTACTAGCCGACTCTATTTGCCAGTTGGTTTTCTCGTTTCAAAAGCATGCAGTGCTTTGTAAGTGTGTGAAAGTTTTGGCTAGTAATACAAATATGAAATTGGGAAACCATTTCATTTTTGCCAGTTGGTATATTTACTAAGGAGGAAGCTGCCTATAGCTCCGCCGTCCCCAAGAATTCTGCGTTTTTAAGAAAAAAAATTCTATGGAAGTATATATATTTTGAAGAGATTGTGAGTAGCAGGAGAGAGAGCCAACAGCTTCCCGGTTTGGTGGAGCAGGAGACAACTGACAGCTTTGTGGCTTTAGCATCTTGGTGGAGCAAGAGACATGGCTGACAGCTTCCTGGCTTCAGTATCTTGGTGGAGTAGAGGAGTGAGTGAGTTAATGCGTAAACATCAATCATTTGACGCTGTAGAGGAGTGAGTGAGTTAATGCGTAAACATCAATCATTTGACGCTAAGGCAGATGGCAGAGTATAGAGATGACAGAAAGGCAAAATATGGTGACAAAGTACGGTTGGTTAAGTGAAATGGTTAGATCAAATGCAGGATATGGGTTTGTCAAACGAGGGCAAAACTAGAGCCTTAGTGGGATTTACAGACATCAGTACAAACATGAGTTCAATTTACATGAGTAGAAAAGTAGTCAAGAAAAAGGAATCATAAGATATAACTTGGTGTACTTTCACTGCCTACTCTCTCTCAAAAAGAGAGAGTAAGCAGTGAAAGTAATATCTATGAGAAAATTTTTTGGAACAAAAATTAATGACTATAGTCTTCCAAATCATGCATTTTTCTTGAACACATTTTTTTTTCTTTCCATTATCATTATAGTCTTCCAAATCTTAACTTAGATTCTTGGTGGGGCAGAATCCAGTATTCCCATGGGCCCAACGCTGCCAAATTTTGTTACTGGCTAGTTCACGTAGACAGGCAGTGTTGAACCCATGGGAATACTGGATTCTGCCCCACCAGGAATCTAAGTTAAGATTTGGAAGACTATAATGATAATGGAAAGAAAGAAAAGTGTTCAAGAAAAATGCATGTGATGAGAGCGGGGAACCTGTTAGAACCCAAAGATGGACTTTCTGTAACGGGATATAGGATGAACTTCTGCTGAAACATAGAGGGTGTAATCAGAAGTTGAATGTGATCACTGAGATAGAAGATGGAAAAGGAAGTGAGAAATCAATGCAAGGTTTTGCTATAAAGGCTTCAATGACGGAGATGGTCTCACTAGGAGGAGGAAAGAAGACAGTAATTGTAAAAGTTTTCTTAGCAGGAGGTTGCAGAGAGGTTTTATTGATTAAAGATGAAGTAGGATCAGTAGATGGTTTTGGAAGGGATGCGACACTTGGTGTTTTGTGTAAGAATACGGCATGGGAAGGAAGTAGGGTTTGAAGTGTAAGGAGCAGAGGTCGGGGTGTCAGGTTTTAATGAAGAAAAAATATTAGTCACTGGCATTGAAGGAGTTACATGAAGGGTGAGACCGTGAGGTCCTACCCGGGTAGATGAATACCGGGTGGCCAGCCGGGTACCCGGAACAAACCTTAGTTCGGCGGGTACCCGGGTTATTTTTATTATTATTCCCGTGATTGATTGATTTTCTTTGTAATTCAGATATTGCATTTCTGGTATATGTAAAGCAAACCATGTAATGCTGAATATATGTAGCACTATTTCATCACAATAGTTAAATAAAAACAAATATAAGTGGGTTTCCTTACAAAAAAAAAAAATTCTCTAATCTGATTGAGAAAAAATTAATAATCTTAGTAAAATGAGCTTTAATCCTGGTGTCACTACATACACTATCCCAACTCAGAGGTACTCAGTATCCCTACTACTCATTCCCGCCAATGTCCCAGCTGAATAAGAGTCCGGGGATCTCACTCAGTAATTGTCTCAACTATAGGTTCCGGGTACCCACCCGGTAATCCTGTACTTTGCCCATTCCTATTGCATGCAACCTCTTCCTCTACTACTCCTATATTCGGTGTTTCAACCTCATGCAATCACTGCTACCAAAAAAGTCTCTTAAGAAGGAATGCTTCACCCCAGAATTAGGCTGAGTTAATTGCATCGTATGTTTTTTTGTTTTGTGTTGGTTAAATATACTTGTTAAATGACTTGCCTCAGTTGTGTTGCTCCCTAGCTAAATTCAGTGCCTTAAACAATTAAATTATGCAGTTACCCACTACACTCGGCCTGTAGCTCGCTATCCTACCATCCACTAACATCTAAAAAGCTACAGTGAAAGGGAGTTACATTACAATGTTACAACAGTAATACCTATTTGACAGCTCAAAAACAAGCACCTTAGGCACGGGCTAAAGTCAGCCTCCTCTGCCTCAGGTAGTATGAACTTCTAACACTAACACATCCTAACACTAACACATCCTATTACTAACACATCCTAACACTAACACATCCTATCACTAACACTAACACAAGCAAAAGACACAGAACTCGGTGGCTAGAAAAAGGTCGCTTTCCTCTCCGTCCTGAAACCATGTTAACACAATACTCGCGTAGTATTTCCACTTCACTTTATCTAACCATACCCATATAACCTTTATATACATACATATACACACACAAGCTAATCTATTCACTGTAAAACCCCATAACACTCACCTCAACAGAGGGAACTGCTGCTGTGGATGGCAGCTGTAAAGTGACCCACCCTGCCTTTTACAGCCTTCCTCTTATTTTTCCATCTTTTCATGTTTGCTTAGCAATGTTCCCAAATACTTAAATTCTTTCACTTCCTCTATTTTCTCTCCTCTAAGAACTACCTCATACCTTTCTTTTACTGGCACACTCACCCTATAAGGTGTATCAACGTTAATCGTAACTCTAATTCCCTTTTTTCCCAGCATTCACCTTTAGCTTTTCCTCATAAATACATTATAAAGTTCATGCACCGCTCTCTGAAGTTCCCTCTTTAAACAACACATTCATCTGCAAACAAGCATGCTACCACTGCCCACTCTATTCCAGAATTTTCAGTCATACACCTACATTGTCCACTTTAATTTATATTTCATCCATCCATAAAAATAATAAAAAGGTATAGCATCCTTGTTTCAACCCAACTCCTATAGGAAAACTTTCACTTGGCTCTCCATCTATACCCTCTCATACGCAATTGCCTCACTACAATAATGATGATAATAGTAATAATTCCTTCACTGCCGCTTAACCCCAACGTATGCTAGTTACTACAAACAATCAAGAAAACAAAGTTCCCTGTCTGCCCCCTATCCCCAGCTGAACCTTGAGTGGGAAGCCCTGTCATATGAGCTTACGGACGATAATGTTCCTCAAGCAGGTTTTGCCGTCTGATAGTATTGGGGACGCTATGGACGCGGAAGTGAAAGCTCGATGGTGAATGGAGAAGTTCGCTGTAATCATCGTAAGGTAGTTGTCTGGATGGTTAAATTATCATTAGTACTTAACTAAACTGCATATCCACAACAACATGATTTTAACACAAGAATGAGGTGGGGTTGTGATTTTGACAATATTAATGTATAGCCGCCAAGAACTCAAAACTGGATGAATATGGATGTTGGTGGAGCAGACAGCGGTGATAGCCTTATGGTGGTGGCGATAGTGGTGGTGATACTAATGGTGATATGGTAATTATGCTAATGGTGTGGTGGTGGTAGTGGTGCCGTATTGCACTAATGATGATTGTGGAGATAAATACGATAATTATGATGATAGATGAAGTGATATAGATTAGTCACTTCCTCTCCACCTCCTTGTTAATGCACACACAAGCCACTTATCTGACTCCCCACCGCCACCGCTGTCTTCACCACGACATTTTCAGGGCACATTACCGCAAGGGGCTTAACTAAGGTGTGCGTTGATACGTGGACAATAATGTTCTATAGAAGTGTTGCTCTGCAGGTGCAATCACGAGCCACAGCTTCAAACTCACCTTGACCAGACTGGCGCTGCTGCCGAAATGGCCGGTTCTCTGCCTCAACTGATCCCTCATCCCTACCCCTTCCCCAGCTCCGCCTCTAGTCATGAAAACGAGGCAATTATCGCTCGAACCAGTTACGTCTGAGTCACCGTGTCTAGAGAACGACTCAGTCCATGTTTTCTTTTATCACTCATGAATTAAATTTGACCATTTATATCATTCTAAGTAACTTAATGACTTATTGAATATTATATATGTACATTATACACAATGAGCTTCATAAAACCTGATAACGCAAATCATGACAACATAATGGTTTCGAAGCATCATAGTACCAACGAGTGTATATGGGGGGAGGGATTAGAGGTAGGTGAAGAGGAGTCGTTTTAACGTTAACTAAAGTTTTGTTGTGGGCATCATTGTCGTGAATTTTTTTCTGACTGTTATATTGTAGTGTTGCTTAAAAAATTACCAAACAAGATTTTCTAATAACAAACCATATATGAAAGTTCGTGATTGATCTGAGTATTGTTATCAGACATTTAACGATGACAGGATAATTAATACCAATTCACATTCCCTAAGACTACAATACAATTTCCACATTTGTCACGCTTTATGACAATGGAATGGAAACAATTGAAAAAATGTCACATTTACTTTTTTCCTCCCCCTCGCAAATCTTATTTTTTCCGTTTTTCCTTCCATAATTGTATTCATATTTGTACAAGATGGAGCAGATATTCAAACGTACGTAACTTGTCGATTTGTTTTCCTTTCAGATATAACATATTGTTCAGGCACCTTTGTTTCTATACTTTGTACAGATCTGCAAAAACAATTACTTCACTCTTAGAAGCTGTTATCCATATAAAGTTTTAGCTTTCTTCTGAAGAAAAAAACATTGAAATTATTTCCCCATATATATCTATTTGTACATCAATATTTCATGTTTATTTTCTGATTTCACTGTATGTGGTCTCTTGCACCCACCACTTCTACCATACACTATGTCATATCACTCTCTGACATTCTTTTTATTTGACTAAACCATCTTAGGACACTACATTTGACCATCTTCTTCACTCCATTTTCCATTCCTTCATCTGTACTAGCCATGCTAAATTTGTTACACACTTTCATTACTTTCACCTTCTATTGTTCTGGAAAATCCAATTCACTCTATCTACAAAACACATTATCTGCAAACTTTTTACTCCGTTACCAAACCTTGCCTTCAATTATCAAAAAAACTCATTCATTAATAGATTAAACAGTCAAGGTTACATTACACGTCCTTGTCTCCCATTTCCATGTATTCTATAGCTCTGACACACTTATCATTCACTTTAACACTGGTATCTCTATAAAAACAAACTTCCACCCAATCTAGTAACTTCTACCTCACTACACTTTCAGCACATCCTGCATTGCCTCTCGTTTTACCACGTCGTCCATTCAGATCCATGAACGCAACTTTCTTTCCTCATGCTTGCTAAACATTTCCTGAATAATCATTATCATGTTAGATATTCTTTTCTAAATCCACCTCATCCATTACAAATGTACAACATACCTTTTTTTCTGCACTTTCAATAAGGATTTTTGTGTATATATATATATATATATATATATATATATATATATATATATATATATATATATATATATATATATATATATATATATATATATATATATATATATATATATATATATATATATATATATATATATATATATATATATATATATATATAAATTTTTCATTTTTATTTTATTATTTTATTGATTTATCTATTTATTTTTTCATAGTTATTGTTCTCAAAGGTAATCATAGGTCAGCCTTTGTCACTGAAGGTAACTTGCCAAGCTACATGATTAAATGCAGACCTAAGAACAAAAACTGCCTCAATATGCCATCAAGGACCATACATATTGAAATGGATCAACCCAGCCGAAGTGATTCAGAACTTCTCTAACTCAGGACTTCATCCAGAGAGTCAACACGTCAATTGCCGGTAATACCAGCATGGCTCAGTACCCAAAGAAAGCAGACAGACTTTTTACAGGCATGTGCATATAATGAGTCACATGTCTACCTCATTATATACACATGTTTCTATTTTTCAGGCTCACCTTTTCTTTCTTGATAGTTCATTCAGTATCCTTGAGTTTGCAAAATAGTTATTGGAAAAGTCTTGTCTCATCTCAATGAGTAATATACAGTGTATTCATAATTCACTTGTGGAATATTCCTCCCAAATTCTATCATCTTAAGATAAATATATGAACAATATTCTCATGGTTACAATTTTTTTATGACACAGTAGATGTTATAGAGAATGGGCCATACATTTTAGGATGCAATAAAATATGCATGATTATCAGTATCAAAGATACACAGGTTAAAGAAAAGGCAGGACATTTTATTAATAAACATATATTTGGTGTTAGTAGGACTAGAAGTCATTATCAGCTAAGCTTGTCATTAACCTAGCTTATTAGAAAGGAAATTATCCCCTGTTGTGCAGAACAAGGGCTTATAAACATAAGATTTGTGTATGTGCGTATGCATGTGCATGTGTGTGTGTGTGTGTGTGTGTGTGTGTGTGTGTGTGTGTGTGTGTGTGTGTGTGTGTGTGTGTGTGTGTGTGTGTGTGTGTGTATGTGTGTGTGTGTGTGTGTGTGTGTTTTGTTTGTCTTTATTTGTGTTGAATTACAAGAGAGCAGAAATTCCCAAATAGAAAATATTGGGAATAATATATCTTACTATCAACATGTTAAATATTGCTAGTGCCCTCACATCCATGAAAAAAAAATCCATGGTGCAGGTCATGTGAATTAAAAGCAGGCAACCAAACACAAATCTCATTTTCCACAAACTCTAAATATGACCATAAGCTACTCACTACAAATGCCTGTTATGATTTACATTCATACTCAAAGTGTAAAGCTATAATTAATAAGGTTACGGTATTTGTGAAAGGCACTGACAAAAAAGTTGACACCAAGGTCAGGAGTTTCATTACCTTTGCTAGTCTCGTTTGACTGTTTCAATGAGTGTGTGGCCTTACTTTCAAAGGCTTGATCAAGAAATATTTACTGTATTTCTTGAGTGTTTTATCATCCTGATATTCTCCAAATACATGAAACATGACATGTATATGAGTTGTCATCTGCTTAAAACATTCAATGAACAAAATGAATTATGAATTGCCATCTTTTTGAATGGATAGTAAATTAATTCATAAAACCTTTTAAAACAGATATACTGAAATATTGATACCAGAAATATTTTGTTGTGCTATAATAATGAAAAACACCTGAGCTGTAATAATGTCTCCGCATCAATAATGTATAACATTTTCAAAGTTTAAGTCACCATTCTGCATGACTCTGGAAAACTATCGGTCAATAAAGTATTTTTATCATGTCACACAAATCCTACTAGGCAGTGTCCTCAGCTAATGGAGTACCCATTACACACAAATTACTGAAATACATGACATCTTCATTTTCGTTACAGAACCACAAGTGGAATGATTGGTGGATACATTAGATTTTATATTATGTCCATAGGAATAATAAAATACCAAAATATATTACAATTAAAGGAATTGGTGCTTAGCAGGGATTTTTTTTTTTTTTTTTTTTTTTTTTTTTTACTATTATTGAGATGCCTGAATAAAATAGTACTTGTTAGGGAGTTACTGTGAGATCAATGCTTGTGAGAGAAGGGCTGCTCACACACTAGTATGGATTAATTTTTCTTTATCATCATAAAATTTAGTTAGTGTATTAAAAAAAAATTCAAACATTGAATTTTGTTAAGTTATGTGTATAGAAAACAGAATTGGCCATCAAATCTTATATTTACATAACCAAAGTGTTCCGTGAAACCATTGCATGAGCAGCCAATAATTATCCTAACATACTATTTTTATATAGTAAGCATCACAAAAAATCAATTGGTAATAACGAACTAATTTAAACATTAAAAAAAACATTAGTAAAAAGAAAATATTTCACATTGGTTAGTAAAGTACCCAACATAGCAGAAGCTGCTGACTATATTAGCTATCATTATAAATAAATAATGCTAATGAATACTGTTGAAAGGAACAAATGGGCATATAAAGAATGCAATACTAGGATTATGCATGTAGACCAATATAAAATAATAAAATTCTTCAAAAATTAATACAATCCAAATAAGAAGTACGTGCCAATATACAGTCTCTCAATTTACACTGGACATTCTAGTGTGTGATGTTCTCAGTTAGCATGTAACTGGAAAACCTATTCCGTGAATGAGCTGAGAATGTGTTTTAAGAGATGGTATGTCACAAAGATGTAAACCGTGGCCTTATTGTCGTAATTGTAATTTTGGCACAATTGAGTTACACTTATTTTGAGTGCATAACAGATGACAATAATAATGCACGTACATGGAAGTCCAGCATTCATCTGTATTGCATACTCACTGTAAGTATTATTATTTGTTATTGTAACTGGGAAGATATACGTAATCTAAAAAGTGTATGTCTTTATGTAGGTGTAGGTAAATGACTTTAGGATGTATCACACTGGTCATACAAGCCACTTATATGTTATAGAGCCTCATGTGGAGTGAACATCCTCCCACATTCCCAGATCTGTTTGCATATCAGCTAAAGAAAATGTATTAACAATGGTAAGCCTCAGATATCACTATGCAGCTTATGCATTATTTGGCAATGGCAAAATTCAAAACTAGTATTATAAAAGGATTTCATACACCCTACAATATTAGGACATGCCAGAGAACAAAAAAAAGAAGAAGCCAATCTTTGTTTCCTTACTATTAGAATATTGTACAAAACCGGAATGATCTTTATCACTAGGCATGAAGGCTTTATGTTGTTCATAATGCAGAAGTTGCTTATATTTTGCAAACTACAAAATCATGAGTAATCAAAGCTCCAAAACTATAGTAATAACAATGATGATGATGATAATAATAATAATAATAATAATAATAATAATAATAATAATAATAATAATAATAATAATAATAACAACAATTGTAATGGAATAAACCGTCTCGGTTAACCTTAAAAAGGTGGCCATTTCCATTTATGGGAACTAATAAAAAAAATTGTTCACTGTATAGGAACTATAGAACAAAGATCTTAAAATAGGAACTTAATATGATGTTATAACAAAAACTAATTTTACTATCAAATTCGAATTTTATACTGTATTGATTTTGTAAAACTTTATTTATCTGACATACTTTACAGTTGAAATAAAAAATAAAAAATGTATAATGTTTTCTATTTCCAATTAAAGAAATTGAATTTGCACTAACAAAATATCCCCAAGATTTTAAGCAACAATTTTTCTTGTATATATACTATTTTTCTAAGGCTGATGATGATGATCCACGAACTCGAGAAAGAAGCTTAAAAAGAGGAAAAATGGTTTGTGCTGTGAATACTGCCATCAATTACACACATCATTGTTGTCATCTCATAAAATCCTATTGGGTTCAATGGAAATGTGCTTACTAACATTATATGTTTACCAGACTAAGATTAGTAATTTTTTTGGTATATTGGTCTCATTTTGGTGTACATTTAATCCTGTCATACTTCACCACTAAGATTTTCGAAAGACTGAATGATGGCCAAAAATATGCCATAATTTGTTAAGACTTGTAATTGGTTAGGACTTGTGTCATCCCAGCAAATCACATGATGACTAACTTGATTATCTATCACGTAACAAATAGGCGTGAATATTGCTTCCCATCAGATTTTGGTGTTGCAGTTTCTCAGATGATGAATAGATGATAGTTAAATGTTCGGACTTAATTTATTTGAAAAGGTGCCTCTACGGAGGCAAATAATTGTAAATAATTGGATTAGCAAAATACTAAGGTTTTTCTGCAGCATAAATATAACGGTTTAGAAAGCACAATTTCATGTAATTGAATAGAGATACTATGTGAGGACGAAATAAATATGTCAGTTTTTCCAAAATATCACTTTCATCTAAAATTGAATAAAAGTTCACTGTGGAGCCTCACAGTTTCCTACACAAGACTCTTGGAGCAGGATATACTAGGTATAGGAGAAAGATGGCTTAAGCTTAATTGGAGTACATTTTTGCCACGTAAAAAAATGCAAGAGAATTAATATGTAACTGTCACTGTAGTGCAGTATAGCATCCATAAAAGGAAAATAGACAACATGGAAAATCGATAATGATAATCTTTCATGAATAAGATATTGCAAACTGTTGTCTTTTCCATTATATTAACTGCATTAGTATTCCCTGAATTACAATGGTGTAGTCAATTTTTATTCAAAGTTAAGAGTTACAGCACCTAGATGATTTTACACAATTCTACAAATATTAATATTTCTTTTAGTTTTTTTTTCAATTCTTCTTCAATTTCTTTCTGATGTATACTTAATGATACAGACCACATATAGTAGTATTTTTGTCATGGAAATAAAGTGCTAAAAATATTCATAAATATGCAAGAAAATAAATGCCTTCCAATTTGTTACTTATATGAATCAAAACTATATGGATGTAGCAGGAACTTTGTACCTACTAACTTGTACTTGAGTGAAAACTATTGTGCATATTCTTCAACAATAAATACCTACTAAAGGAAAATATTACATCTGGAAACTAAAGAGAGGCTTCACTAAAACGGTTGATCCATTCAGAAATTATACCAAATAGACACTTCTGCAGGCTAGACACCTGCTATGATAATTACGCCATTGTTTGCACGGATTGTATGTTATTTTTCCCTATTTTACTCATAAAACATCAGCTTCTGCCTCATAAAAAACATGCCAGTTGGCTAAGGTGTATATCATAATATCCTCATGGATGTATTTTCTTTGCACCTTTGTGTTGCATCTTTACATTTTCACCCATATTACAAAAAATATAATTTCTTATTGCCCTCTGGCAAAGCCCAAGGTAAATACATGCCCTCCTTTCTTTTTTCTGGATGGCTTAGACAGAACCCAGTGCAGGCTTCCATACAAGAACCATCCACCAGTGTAGTGAAAATATGTTATTTGTGTTAGGAGTTAATGTTGCAGCTATAATTGTATTCATTGGCTATCTTTCTCTCATTTCCAGGACACTTTTTTTCACTTCATTACTTCAGTGTGTTGACAGTTGTGCAACTGGAACAAACATTTCGTGAAAAATGTCCCATTTGTGAGGAGAAAGTAAGAACCAAACCATGTTACTGTGGAGCATGATAAAACTGACAAGCCGATATGAAAAATCAGTGCATTGAGGATTAATATAAACAGAAAATAGGTAGCATAAAAATTAATTAGTTGTTGCTTAAGGGCTAAGTGATATGTTATAAAATAATAAATACTGTCAAATCTTTAACTTTCCTATTTTCAACGTCTTTTTAAATCAGCTACTTAACAAAAACACTCAAATTTCCATATGACAACTAAGGTTGTTCTCATGCTTATCAACAGCAAAAATTTACTCAGTCAATATTTTTTTTTTAACTGCAAATAACTTTTCAATTGTTATATAATATATATTGGTTAACCCTTGCTAATGTTTTGTCAAAGCTTCACTATATGAATTTTTAAAAATCCACAGCACAGTATAAGTTTAGAAAGTGACCAAAATAAACAAAAATTCTGAGGACCTTGAGAGATTTAAGTTTTGATAGTACAATATAAACGATAAATTGTTTCCAGTATCAACATAATATTGTTTTTCACCATTTCTACAAGTTATGTGCTGCTATTGGGGGAAAGAGGTAGAAAATTCATGTCTAAGTCTAAGTGATCATGAACATAACAAAACTTATCTTAATGAAATAATAAACTTGTTATATTATAATTCATTCTAATTTCAGTGATGTGGTAGAGTCACACTTAACTTCTTGTACAGCATAGTAAGTTACATTAGTCTAATATTTAATGTAAATGCAAATGCATATCAAATTATATTTTCATTACAAAACTGGACAAAATTTTTTTTTTGAGGCAGATATTACTTGAATTTGATACAAGCAGCATATATTTATGGAAGTTACAAAAAATAGATCATAAAAGTCGCAACTTTTAAAGCATTTACAAACAAATTAGGAACTTTGATAAATTTTAGTGTCCATTAAAATCAAGTAAGTGTTTTTTTGTGTGTGGAAATAATCATTAAAAATACGTTAAAGAGTTGGTCGATGAACAGTGCACTATTATTCAAAATAAATTCTTACCATCCTTCCCAATGCAGCACATACATACACAGCAATGATGATTTAACTATTCCACTTTTCTCTCTCTTCAATCCACAGCTTAATATTAAGCTCATAATCTCCCAGCTGTGACTCTTGGACGGACAACACACCTCCAGCTGCTGAGTTGACATAGGAAACTAAGGTTAATGGAATAAATATTTTCACAATAAATACCATTCCCACACAAGAATGCTTAACAGGACATGGTTCAGAACTGTTTGTACATCTGGTGAAAATAATGACATATCTTTACCTGCACACCCACTATTGCAACATTAGGCACCACCATTCACCAGCCCTGCTGCACAACTCCTATGGAATGAATGGTTGAGCAAGCATTGCACTTCAGGCACAAAAGACTCCCCAATATCACACCCTTCCATTTCTTGCGCCATCACTGTAATGATCATGTCTTGTTTCTTGTTTAGCACAATTAGTCTTAAATCATTTTTTCTTAGAATATTCTCAGAATGCATCTGCCAGAATTTCATTCAACTGATAATTAAATATACTTAGAGGAATGGCTAATTCATTTTACTTAGAATAAAATAAAAATCTCAATAAATATTGTCATAACATTAATATGAAAGTCTCAATCAAGACAGATTTCCTTCATTTCACAGTCGTAATTAACCACCATGTTATAAACAGGCATACGAAAACACATCTTGACACAACTGCATAAGTAGAATGTTACCTTCCACCTTCAGGTTAGGAGAGTCATAAAATTCATGACAATCTTATTAGCAACTAAAGTCAAGATATAGTTTACACCTACAATATATTCTACCTGGCGTACCACTGTGTACTGGAGAACTGCCTTGAGCCCTTGTTACAGGACTGGTCACAGCTTATATACAAGAGACAACCTAGAAGAAGGATCAATATATTAGATACATGCACTATGCAGTAATTATCATATCTACAAGATAATGCAGTGGACAATTTTTAAATATTATAATAATTGTGCATATTTGAAATTCCCGCAATTTAAAACAATTAATGCATAGCATATGATTTATTTTCAGATGTGGAGGGAAATGACCTCTGAATACCATGAGGTCAAACCAAAGTTGGTTACCAGTCAAAGAGGATGCCTCGTTCCCTTCTGAGGACTTCCTTCTAGGGTTGGCCTTTGCTCACTGCATGGTAAAGCCTATGCCAGTTATCTTTCCCCTCCAATACTTGTTCACTGTGTCCCTCCACTTCTTTGGTCGCCCTTTTGTCCCACTACTTTATTAATGACTATTTTGTCCCTAAACTTCACTTATGTAGTCTTAACAAACTCATACACTTTATTACATTACTCTTACTCTCATTCACTCTCAATTCCCTGCTTTTACACAATCTTACAATTTCCTCTACCACATATTTCAATCTCTTCATTGAATGAGCCACCAGTGCAGTAACATCTGCAAATAACAACCAATTCAGATTCCACTATCTACTATCGGCATCCACCAGACTCAAACCTTTACTTAAAATTCTCACATTTACCTCCTTTACAATACCAACCATATGAATATTACACAACCAATCACACATCCTTGAGGGAGCCCAACTCGAACAGAAAACTCATTATTTTCCACTCTTGCTAAACACATGAACCTATCATTCATCCTTGATTTTCATTTGTTCCAAACACACCATGCATACCAACGACACCTTCAACCAACTCTAGCATTTAGTCCCACAACCTTAATACAGTGACATTCTCTCCAAAACTCTGCAAACACTCCTTAACACCATACCAAAAAGTTTCATTCTTTATACCTCTCACTACCAGGCCCATATGCATTTTGGATATTTGCCCTAATCTGTAGGTTTAAAAGTGTCCTAAGGGGAATGGAGAGAATAATATTTGGCATAACGTGGAGAGAAAAGAAGAGGGAGCAGACTAAAGTTGAAGACATCTTGACCAGAATCAAAAGAAAAAAGGGGACATTGGCAAGACATATCATGCAACAAAGATAGATGGAATAGACAGGCAGCTGATAGAGATGAATGGAGAAATTTTGGGGAGGCCTGTGTCCTGCAGCTGCAGGGGACTCATAGAGGAGAAGGAGGAGGATGTGGAGTAAATGGGCCATCATTTTCTTCCTTTGCAAAGCAAAAAAAAAGGTATACATACTATGCTAATATACATTAAATTTGTGATTTATCAAACAGACATTTAGATTACAATAAATTACAAAAAACATGCAAAAACGTGGCCCAATTACCCCGATCCTCATGGTAAGTTCAGTATCTTAGACCCATGAAACTTACA
The DNA here is from genome assembly GCA_036785275.1 of Cancer borealis. Taxonomy (NCBI): domain Eukaryota; kingdom Metazoa; phylum Arthropoda; class Malacostraca; order Decapoda; family Cancridae; genus Cancer; species Cancer borealis. Next base: position 6,648 of record JAXIVD010005224.1, on the reverse strand, counting down.
TCAACTAAGTCTAAAATTATGTGATGAGAAAAGTCAACATTACCCAGGGTGTGACTAGCGTGGGTAGGGGTTAACGTTCTGGAGGCCGTTCTGTCAAACACGGTCGACGCTTCTCTCGACAAAGTTTCTTGTGTACCGGCCAGTCCTTTTGCTGACAGAATGTGCCGCAGTACCTTGCTTCCTGTATACATAGATGTTATGAAGTCTTTAGGGTATTCAGTTTTTTGTATGAATATCAAATATATTGTTAATATTATTATATAGATGATTATTGCTATCTATGAAAAGGCAAGTATTTATGTGAGATCACCAAGTATTAACTATATTTCTATGACTGAAACCACATATTTTTTGTTTACAAAGATGAAAAAAAAAGAGTAAGGCTACCACTACCTTGACTTTGTTCATTTGCACTCACCTGACATCTCCCACATATTGAAAACTCCCTTAGTTCCTTCTCTATATTTGTGCAGGGAGGGTATCGGCACTCAAAGTAACAATCTTCCTCCTCTTCCACCACTTCACCATTTGCATTAAAGTAACGTGTTATAACGAAATCCCCATATTGCTGGAAAAAAAGCACAATAAGACAGGAATAAACAAAAAGTAATGTATATGAATCATATGAATAAATAAATAAAGTTGAGCTGAAAGTAAATTCTGTATTTCACTGCAATTTTTTTCTATTACAGAATGTCCTTAACCATCCATTGAATACTGGTAACAAGGTTAGAAGTATCCCTGTTATTGACCATAAGTTTTCCAAGGTCTCCACAAATAGGAGAAAAAGATCACTATGTTTCATAGAGTGTAAAATTAGCCCTTTCCAGATGATACAGGTAAGAAGTTACAGTGATAGTCTAGTTTATATCTTTTGGTAGAATATGTAACTAGTTCAGCACTATGGTAACCAAGCTTGACACCAGCGATAATTATGTCTTGTGTGATGAGGTTACACATGAACATAGTATACTATAACATTTTGAAGTTTATGCAAAGGGAGATTGGTATATATTGTTTATCAGCCCAAGTTTCATTGCCACACAATATTTCTCATACATTAAGCAAACAGTCTACTCTTCATGTAGGAGGAAAGGCTTCTCATTGTCAGAAGTATCAACTCCATGAACTTATTTCACTCACTCCTAACTCTTTTTATAGAGTAACAAAATTTGTCAATGTAGCTCATAGTAGCTCCTCAAAAATTTGTGAATAGCTAATTAATTTTTCAAGATTTGCGAGTGGTTTCTTAAAATTGAATGTTTGTAAAAACAGAACACATAATATTCAAATCTGTAATGATTACATGTATGATAATCAAATTAAGTGCCAATGCTTCAAGTTGATTCCGATGGGGAAAAACATAATTGCCCCAAAAGCACAAGTCGCTTTTTTGTAAGCTGTAAGCCATAAGCCACTCATAAGCTGGGTGAGAAAAACAGGCCCAGTGAGCCATATGCAGTAAGCATCCCATAAGATGTGCAGAAAAATCACACTTATAAAAGCGTTTGGTGTGCAACACTCGTGGATCTACTAAAATTTCCACTGTTGACAGACACACCAGTACAAACATGAAAGGTTATACTTTTATACCACACTACAAATGATATCATTTGTAGGAAATTAATACACTATATATGGGAGCAGCACAAACACCTGACGTATTGTGGCTACTAAAAAATTACTATAAAATGCCCATATCTCACATAGTGATGAATATATACGAGGAGAAGAGATGCACCAGAGATGATGGACGCCATCTTGGTCACAGTGACATCAATCAAATTGCTTAAGATCCACTTCCAGTGGGAGTCTTGTGCAATCTTGGTTTAGACTTGATACCCGCTTACGGGAAGAGTTGCGGCTTATGGTCATGGAGTTTGCGTCTGAAGAAAACACACTAACATGAGCCGCACCCAGTTGGCTTACACCTGACAAAAACGCATCTTAGCATAGCCAAGCCATTTCTTTTTGTACATCAGTAACGAGAAGACAACAGTCAAAGCAATGGAAAAGTAATCTAATGCATGATAAGTAGTACACATTTATATCTTAGGTAAGAGTATAGATAATATTGTTTGCTTTAGGAGACCCATCTATTTATTTACAATATAATATAAAAAAAATTTAAATATGTGATTCGATTATTTGTGAAGTCTCTGGAAACCAATCTCACAATTCTATGATGGGCCACTGAATTTCTAATTTGAAAACTTGACACTAGTTCCTATTACATACACAGCAAATAAAATACATGATGTTACTCAAACACACCATTGCACCACTGCAGAGTTTGTGCATCCAGTCAACATACACCACATAGAATAGATTTACCATCCAAGTAAGTACATCCCTTCTGCATAATGCACATGACCAAACACTACTCTTGGACACCGGCACAGAGTTTATTCTGCTTATCTTTTTACTTGTATTTTGTTTATACATATCTATGAAGCCTTCAGATTCTGCAAGAACATTCTAGTGTTTCAAGATGATAGAAAAGAAAAAAAACACTATATGCCCATCTCAAAACTGATTAACAGCTAAGTCAAGGAACGCGCCTCAGTCACATCAAGGCTACAGCTCACCACACGGACACAGGTAATAGTCATCTGGGTTACAACCCATTTAACTACATAAGCAAATGATCTGTTATATGGTCTCCAGTGGATTTTAAACCATTTATTTTTCCAGCATAACGAAATTAATAAGATTCTTAATTAATTAACAAACAAATTATGAAAACAAATAAGAATCTTAATTAATTAACAAACAAATTATGAAAACATGTCACTCCAAATGACACATTTTTTTCCTCATTAAAGTTTCGTATGTGAGTGGCGGTGTGATGATCCCAAGGTTATGCATTGTTTCATTAAGGAGTGGCAGGACAATATTGGACATTTGAGAAATGGGATTGCACTACTATGAGGGAACCTAGTTATAAACCCCAAAAGGCTAGGGTCAACCCTATCAACTATCAATCACTCACTGCAATAGGATCAAACAGGAAAATGCAAATCCCGGTTTGATGTAATATAATTTTTTTGTTGACAAGCAAAATAGATTACTACACTCACCTCCTCCACAGGATCAGCAGGTAACTGTTGGATGGCGACCCAGTAGAGAGATTGGTCCCTTGGGGTGATGGGGGAAGGAGTAGGGGGCTGCTTGGTTCCTACAGGTACTAATGCTAGATTGTCTAATCTGTTATCTACGGTAACCTGGTTTAAATGTACTACTCTCCACCCTGATGCAATTCCTCCTCTGTGTGTTTCCCTGGAGAAAGAAAAGGAAAAGTTTGATCAGTACTACTCATATGAGTATTGTACTTTATTGTCATTACTGCTTATTTTGTCTGTTCATGTTATATATGCCTGCGGGCGAAATAAATTATCGTTATTATTATTAGTAGTAGTATACTCTATACAAAAATCGAAGGCGGAGGATGCCCCTCCTACTGGGGTAAGAGGCTGGCCATCACCACACCGTGCTAGATGATTGGTTGACAGTGATAGGCTGAGTGTCGTGAAAAATTAGACACCTGATATCACTTCATTGTTTCCTTAATATTTCCTTGTATGAAGTCTTATACTTCAATGTCATCGTGAATAAATTTACTAATAATAAGTGCCAAAAAATATCAGTATAATACGATCTGGAAGGCAATAATTAGTGATGAAAAAAAAAAAGTTGTAAATAAACTGAGCGACAGGCAGCTAAACAGGCCATGGTACAGCGTCCGGTCACCAAAAGGATGGAGGAGAATAAGGCCTGACCTCTGGTCTCAAGGGAGAGAGAGAGAGAGAGAGAGAGAGAGAGAGAGAGAGAGAGAGAGAGAGAGAGAGAGAGAGAGGGAGGGAGGGAGGGAGGGAGGGAGGGAGGGAGGGAGGGAGGGAGGGAGGGAGGGAGAGGAGAGAGAGGGAGAGAGAGGGAGAGAGAGAGAGAGAGAGAGAGAGAGAGAGAGAGAGAGAGAGAGAGAGAGAGAGAGAGAGAGAGAGAGAGGGAGGGAGGGAGGGAGGGAGGGAGGGAGGGAGGGAGGGAGGGAGGGAGAGAGGGAGAGAGAGAGAGAGAGAGAGAGAGAGAGAGAGAGAGAGAGAGAGAGAGAGAGAGAGAGAGAGAGAGAGAGAGAGAGAGAGAGAGAGAGAGAGGAGGGGGGGCGAAGGCTAATGAGAATGAAGGAAGAAGAAATATAATTTAAGTAATTTATTTTATATCATATATAATTTAATTTACTGAAGTAATCATGAAAAATATAATAAATATTATTGTCTAAAAAAAAAAAAAAAAAAAAAAAAAAAAAAAAAAAAAAAAAAAAAAAAAAAAAGGCAGTGTAAACCAACCGCTAAGGAAATAATTTGTCAGATCACCAGTCAGGGATTACTGGGGAGGGCTAGATCTAATGATGGTCAAAATTAATCGAAACTAATGACGCTCCACCCATCATTTCAGCAGCCATTCTCAGGGTGATGGGGGCAGGAAAGGCGGAGCACTGTTCGCCTTCGATTTTTGAATAGAGTATAGTATCATTATCATTATTAACAGTAGTAGTAGTAGTTAAGTCAATCCAGAGCAACATTTTCATATTGATCAATATGCATAATCAATGAAGTATGCAAATATGAAGCTGTTAGTTAAGTGTTTCTTAACCAAGGAGTCTTATTGTTAGTATGGGTTTGTCAACCTATACTTTCATGGACCATTTTGGAGAGGGGGCGAAACGAGATATAAAGTCTACTTGAAACACTGTAAATTTCTGACACAACATGCTAGTATCAGTGACTAAAACAATTTCCAATATTGAATAATACAAGATGAATCACAATCTGGTACTTTCTATTGAGAAAGAGTGTACCGTGAGATCACTGCTATCTATCTAAATCTATCAATGCATCTAGTGAATAGTGTGATGATGTGATCAACCAAACTCACCAGAGAAGGTCGTGGACGTACTGGCCCGAGGTCCTGCCACGGTTGATGTCGTAAGCCCAGGCGTATATTGCTGCTCCATTTCCATTTCGATTGATTTCGACTCGTGCTTCGAAGGCGAACTGTTGAACGAGGCATATGTCTCTCTCGTCCAAGAGGGCATATTTCGTCTGTAAATAAGTAAACTGAATTAGTATAACGCTGTACCAGTCTGCCACCATTAAACATTTGAAAGTAGGACGGCAATAATGAGCATAGGTTAATTGAAATACTGTAATTTCAACAACACTTATTTATTGGTTATCGATGTTATAATTACTGTTACTTTCTGGACACTTATCGATAGCAAATTTTCACCCATAAAATATATGACGCTTATGCTATTTAATGTAAATTCATTATCTCTCATAGGAAAATTTCAGTCCGTGTAAAGTGTGTACTTGTTGGCAGCTCTGAGGCAAGTGTGAAGGCCATGACGTCACAGACAGCAGGTGCCAGTTAGTATTAATCTGCTCACTTTCGGTCGTGTGTACACAGTAGAGGCTCTTCTACCACGCTCTTGGTTGGAGTATTTTACTCCTGAGAAAAATGTCTAAATAGTTAAACGACAATACTGATTTTTTGGATACATATTACAGTGTAGGATAGACATCTGAAGAAATCAGTATGTATTGACCAACCGCAAAGTTTCTATGTTTATGAAAACAAAATGTTGATTTCTAATGAAGATGAAACACCATTTGTGTTGCCACGGAGCTCTTTAATGATCCCAGAATTCACTCACAACACGAAACGTTCACAGTGCCTATTCACCATCATCTCTGGGTTACCTACCCTCCCTTCTCCTCTATGATTTTTTTTTTACTCATTAGAGTAAAAAAAAAAAAGTATACCAAATACAGAACCACCCACCATATCTTCGAAGCTAATCTTATATCACTCCAACAATAAAAAAGAAAAATAAACCCTACACACTTCACTTTTATCCTAAGACTCCAAAGTAAGAATCATCCAGTTGAGGTAGAGTGTGAACGTCACAGCAAAAAATAAAATAAAATAAATAAATAAATAAATAAAAAAATCACTGGGACAGGGATTGAGACAGCAGCAGTAAGAGAAGCGTAGTCTATGGACACCTATCAAATAACTTTAATCAGTTCCCTGACAAAGGTTCAAGGAGGAGGGATGACGAGTGGGTAGCTAGGGAGTGATAAGACTGATACCACACACCCTATGGAAGTACGAGATTATGGTGATAGGAAACAAATATGGTACGAGAACCACGTGGATGGACAAGAACACAGATGGAACACTCGTTTATATGGGAAAGACTAATAAGCGTCCACTGATGGATTAGATAACCATACGAAGGACAGAAGACAACGGTAAATCTTGACAGAACCGCAAATGAATATGATGAGAGAGAGAGAGAGAGAGAGAGAGAGAGAGAGAGAGAGAGAGAGAGAGAGAGAGAGAGAGAGAGAGAGAGAGTCATGAAAGAGGTCAAGGCGAAATTTGGCATGAGGATGGTTTGTTGCGGGTGGTAGTGGTGGAAAAGTTGAGGGGGGAAGGAGAGAGTGGGATGAGATAAACACACGGTGAGGGGCAGACCAAACGTGAGTAAAATGTAAGGAGCGGCAGATCAGCCAGTAAACGTGAGGGAGAGAGGAGCCGAGAAGATCAAGATCAGACATCCTTAAAAACAAAAAGAAGGGGGGA
>JAXIVD010005223.1:22500-25000 GCA_036785275.1 Cancer borealis | reverse complement strand
TGTGTGTGTGTGTGTGTGTGTGTGTGTGTGTGTGTGTGTGTGTGTGTGTGTGTGTGTGTGTGTGTGTGTGTGTGTGTGTGTGTGTGTGTGTGTGTGTGTGTGTGTGTGTGTGTGTGTGTGTGTGTGTGTGTGTGTGTGTGTGTGTGTGTGTGTGTGTGTGTGTGTGTGTGTGTGTGTGTGTGTGTGTGTGTGTGTGTGTGTGTGTGTGTGTGTGTGTGTGTGTGTGTGTGTGTGTGTGTGTGTGTGTGTGTGTGTGTGTGTGTGTGTGTGTGTGTGTGTGTGTGTGTGTGTGTGTGTGTGTGTGTGTGTGTGTGTGTGTGTGTGTGTGTGTGTGTGTGTGTGTGTGTGTGTGTGTGTGTGTGTGTGTGTGTGTGTGTGTGTGTGTGTGTGTGTGTGTGTGTGTGTGTGTGTGTGTGTGTGTGTGTGTGTGTGTGTGTGTGTGTGTGTGTGTGTGTGTGTGTGTGTGTGTGTGTGTGTGTGTGTGTGTGTGTGTGTGTGTGTGTGTGTGTGTGTGTGTGTGTGTGTGTGTGTGTGTGTGTGTGTGTGTGTGTGTGTGTGTGTGTGTGTGTGTGTGTGTGTGTGTGTGTGTGTGTGTGTGTGTGTGTGTGTGTGTGTGTGTGTGTGTGTGTGTGTGTGTGTGTGTGTGTGTGTGTGTGTGTGTGTGTGTGTGTGTGTGTGTGTGTGTGTGTGTGTGTGTGTGTGTGTGTGTGTGTGTGTGTGTGTGTGTGTGTGTGTGTGTGTGTGTGTGTGTGTGTGTGTGTGTGTGTGTGTGTGTGTGTGTGTGTGTGTGTGTGTGTGTGTGTGTGTGTGTGTGTGTGTGTGTGTGTGTGTGTGTGTGTGTGTGTGTGTGTGTGTGTGTGTGTGTGTGTGTGTGTGTGTGTGTGTGTGTGTGTGTGTGTGTGTGTGTGTGTGTGTGTGTGTGTGTGTGTGTGTGTGTGTGTGTGTGTGTGTGTGTGTGTGTGTGTGTGTGTGTGTGTGTGTGTGTGTGTGTGTGTGTGTGTGTGTGTGTGTGTGTGTGTGTGTGTGTGTGTGTGTGTGTGTGTGTGTGTGTGTGTGTGTGTGTGTGTGTGTGTGTGTGTGTGTGTGTGTGTGTGTGTGTGTGTGTGTGTGTGTGTGTGTGTGTGTGTGTGTGTGTGTGTGTGTGTGTGTGTGTGTGTGTGTGTGTGTGTGTGTGTGTGTGTGTGTGTGTGTGTGTGTGTGTGTGTGTGTGTGTGTGTGTGTGTGTGTGTGTGTGTGTGTGTGTGTGTGTGTGTGTGTGTGTGTGTGTGTGTGTGTGTGTGTGTGTGTGTGTGTGTGTGTGTGTGTGTGTGTGTGTGTGTGTGTGTGTGTGTGTGTGTGTGTGTGTGTGTGTGTGTGTGTGTGTGTGTGTGTGTGTGTGTGTGTGTGTGTGTGTGTGTGTGTGTGTGTGTGTGTGTGTGTGTGTGTGTGTGTGTGTGTGTGTGTGTGTGTGTGTGTGTGTGTGTGTGTGTGTGTGTGTGTGTGTGTGTGTGTGTGTGCGTGTGTGCGTGTGTGTGCCTGTGTGTGTGCGTGTGTGTGTGCGTGTGTGTGTGTGTGTTTAAAGAATTTAGGATGTGGTAGAATAATGACAAAGGCAATAAGAGCTATGTATACTTGTACAAAAAATGTTATGAATTCTGCAGTAATTGATTCATCCATTGGTGTTCGCCAAGGGGCCCCGACCAGTTGCCTGCTTTTTACACTGTATATATTGGCAACATGGTGAAAATGCTGAAAAATGAAGTTGAAGCAGATGGTTTCTTAGGTGACTTACACACTATGCTTTTAATGGATGATGCTGTGATACTAGCAACAAGTAGGGAAATGTGTGAAATAAAGATGAATATTGTGTGGCGTTATTGCAGTGACTATGGAATGGTTATTAATGAAAAGAAAACACAATTTTTTGTTATCAAGAGTGAAGAGAGAGACAAACGTGACCTCAGAGTAGGTAGAGTAAGCGTAAGCTATGGTGCCAGGTACTCGTACCTTGGTGCCTGGTTTACGAATACTGCTAAGATGGACGAGGTGATGAATTTACACCAGACACAGAGTGAGGCTACGCTTAATAAATTTTCAATTTTCTGTGCGGCAAACACAAACATGCCCTTTGTATATAAGAAAAAAGTATTCGATGCGGCGGTGACATCAACATTATTGTATAGCAGTGAGTCGTGGTTGACCAATAGGATTAAAAGCTTAGAGACAATACACAATATGATGGTTAAGTGCTTATTGGGGGTTAGGAAAAACACAAGTATAAATTTATGTATGGTAGAAAGCGGTATTCCACCTGTGATTGACATTGTAAAGAAAAGAAGGTATAACTTCTTAAAATCTAAGCTGGCCTCTGTAGACATGGAGCAACCCTTCTGTACTGTGTATGAACTGTGTAGACGAGAAAACACACCTGGCTACAGATTTTTGTGCAGAGAAATGTTATTAAGGTTTGATAATGACCCACTGGAGAAAATAAGACATCTTTTAAGAAGCAAACCAGATA
>JAXIVD010005223.1:15000-17500 GCA_036785275.1 Cancer borealis | reverse complement strand
TCTCTCTCTCTCTCTCTCTCTCTCTCTCTCTCTTCTCTCTCTCTCTCTCTCTCTCTCTCTCTCTCTCTCTCTCTCCCTCCTTTCTTTCTTTCTCTCCTTTCTTCCTTCCTTCTTTCTCTCCGTACTGCCTAATTTCTTTCTCTCCTCCCTCCTTTTCTCTCCCACCTCCCTCCTTTCTTTCTCTCTCTCTCTCTCTCTCTCTCTCTCTCTCTCTCTCTCTCTCTCTCTCTCTCTCTCTCCTCTCTCTCTCTCTCTCTCTCTCTCTCTCTCTCTCTCTCTCTCTTTCCTCCTCCCTCCCTTCTTTCTCTCCCTCCTCCCTTTCTCTTCCTCCCCTCCTCTTTCTCTCTCTCTCCCTCTCCTCTTTCTCTCTCCTCTCTCTCCTCTCCTCTCCTCTCCTCTCCTCTCCTCTCCTCTCCTCTCCTCTCCTCTCCTCTCTCCTCTCCCCTCCCCTCCCCTCCCCTCCCTTCCCTCCCCTCCCCTCCCCTCCCCTCCCCCTCTCCTCCCCTCCCCTCCCCTCCCCTCCCCTCCCTCCCCTCCTCTCCTCTCCTCTCCTCTCCTCTCCCTCTCCTCTCCTCTCCTCTCCTCTCCTCTCTCTCTCTCTCTTTCTCTCTCTCTCTCTCTCTCTCTCTCTCTCTCTCTCTCTCTCTCTCTCTCTCTCTCTCTCTCTCTCTCCTCTCTCTCTCTCTCTCTCTCTCTCTCTCTCTCTCTCTCTCTCTCTCTCTCTCTCTCTCTCTCTCTCTTCTCTTGTAGCTTCATTAAGATGATATCATTATTTTGGTTATGTCCTATCCATCCACACCAAAATGTTGTATATGTACCAAAACAAATAAATGTTATAACTGTGAGTGTGCGAGAGAAACAAAAAGTGTATAAATTGTAGAAAGGGAGATGGGTGCCAAAATCCCCGGGACGTGACCCCCAGGGAAGGGAGAGGGAGGAGAGGCCAGATTGCGACCAGCGCTACAGCAAGATGGGGATCTCCAACAAGCGAGGGATGCGGAGATGGCAATGGGGGGCGAGGACCCGCTGCCACCTCCACCACCGTCATCACCTCCACCACCACCGCCACCAACGCCGTCGCCACCAACGCCGCCGCAGCCGCCTCCACCATCACCGCCACCGTCATCACCACCGCAGCCGCCGCCACTGCCGCCACCACCACCACCACCACCACCACCTCCACCCAACTCCGATATGGCAAGAAATAGACATCGGAGACGGAATACCATATGGAAGGACTTAACAGGGGATGAAATCACCAGATGGGTGGATAAAGCCTATGGTGAAGTAGTTAGGTGGTCTACTGGCAACCTTTTTGAACCGCCTAAGTGTGCTGCCACCACCACAATCACGAAGGAAATGGCTGTCCTCCTCACCAGCTACAACCAGGACACGCCCCTAACACCATTTGCTTTCAAACTGGTCTTTATCATGCCAAAGCTCTTCTTCCAAAAGACCTTTAAGGGGAGCAAAACAGGAGACAACGTGAAGGCAGTCAAGAGAAGAGTGGCGTTATGGCAGTCAAACAACCTTGATGTGCTTCTGGAGGAGGCCAGAGTCATCCAGAAAAGACTGCAAAGACCTGTCAAGACCAAAACCCAAAAGGATAAAGCCCGTAACTTTGCCGACAGGATGCGGCAAGGCAACGTATCCTCGGCGCTGCGGACACTCACCGACAAGGAGTCTGGTGGTGTGCTGCCGCTCAGCAGGGACATCATCGACCAGCTGAAGAAGAAGCATCCTCCACCCAGCGAATCTGAGGGACTCCGACTTCACGGACGTCACACACCACCAAACGAAGTTATCTTCGACATGATAACCGCGGAGATGGTGTGGAAGAAATCCCTCCAGACCCACGGCAGTGCTGGTCCCTCAGGTCTGGATGCAAAAGGATGGCGCCGCCTATTGAGCAGCTCCATCTGTGGCAGTGACGCTAGTGACCTCTGTAGTGCCCTAGCAGCACTAGCGAGGAAGCTTGCCACCACCACCTGTCACCATATCGACGCCCTCACTGCCTGCCGCCTTATTCCTCTGGATAAAAAGCCAGGATGCAGGCCCATTGGCATCGGCGAAGTCCTCCGTCGCATCGTGGGTAAATGCATCATGGCAGTTGTCAAGGAGGATGTAAGGAAGGCGGCTGGGAACCTGCAAGTGTGCGCAGGACACCAGGCAGGGGGGGAAGCAGCCATCCACGCCATGAGGGAGATCTACGCGGGAAAGGATTGTGAAGCGGTACTGTTAGTGGACGCATCAAATGCGTTTAATTCCATTAACAGAAAGACAATGCTTCACAATATTAAAATCAAATGTCCCTCTCTAGCTACATACGTAGGAAACACGTATGGTGAACCGTGTGACTTGTTTGTAAATAGTAGTAGTAATAATTGTTTTAAGGTGCTCAAGTCAATGGAGGGGACAACACAAGGTGACCCAGTGGCCATGGCTATGTACGCAATAGGTCTCTCAGTGCTTCAGGATGTGATTGCGTTTGAAAGCACCA
>JAXIVD010005223.1:7500-10000 GCA_036785275.1 Cancer borealis | reverse complement strand
CCACTGGTCTGACGTGCCAAGGCTCCAAGGAAGTTTTGACACGATAGTCTCGGAACCTAGCCACTGGAACTGAATTCTCAGTTATACATGTACTATTGAAAACGGATTATTCATATGTATATCTATCTATCTATCTATCTATCTATCTATATATATATATATATATATATATATATATATATATATATATATATATATATATATATATATAATTATATTTATATGTACATGTGTATGTATGGATGAAAATATAGGCGTTTTAGGCGGAGGGATAAAATAATGATGTAAAGTTACATTGAATAGTTAACATCATTGCCACTGAATTTTGCTTTGGAGAACTCTTAAAAAAAAAGCAAAGCAGAAATTATGAATACTACGCACAACTATTTTTAAAATCAATATCATGCATATGAAATTTCTTCAACTCCTAAGACTATATTAGTTGTATTATGAAGACGATGCACGGTAATCAAATTCATAGTTTTGTATATTCATAAATTCATCACTGGACATGTTACTCTGGATTATCAATCATGAAGGTAAACATGGTGGCCAAAACGCCATAAACTATTTCAGAAAAACGATCAAACTGCATATCGTGGGTGTTGCTTCTCCGTCACTACATCCTTTTGTTATTCATGAAAGTGTAATATATGCAGGAGCGTATTGGACAAACTGCTTTAAGAACGAGGAGATGTAGGGAAAACAGCTTTCTCTTTGTATACCAAACACTGTTAAAAGACAAGACTGAAAATAATAAGGCAATGCTAGTCCTTAAATAACATCAATAATTATTTTCATAGATGTAATATTGATCGAGAATTGCATGTAAAATGATATACTCAACTTTCCTTATCTGATCGAATCACAACATTTAAGTCACAAGTAACGATATTTATGTGTATTAGTCAATTTCTTTCATCTTGCAATATAATAAATTGAATAATCATCTAAAGTAAGCATGTATTGTTTAATTAATGTGGAGTTAATAGACTTTTAAGGTAGCCTCTTGGAGCGATATATCATGTGACAGAAGATTCCACTTAGGGACGAGCAGGAATGTCAAGTAGTGTAGGATAGCAGGGGCTTGTTGTGGACACGATGCTTTGAAATGGAAACTCCAGGGCAGTGCTTGAAAGAAAGGAGAGAGAGAGAGAGAAAGAGAGAGAGAGAGAGAGAGAGAGAGAGAGAGAGAGAGAGAGAGAGAGAGAGAGAGAGAGAGAGAGAGAGAGAGAGAGAGAGAGAGAGAGAGAGAGAGAGAGAGAGAGAGAGAGAGAGAGAGAGAGAGAGAGAGAGAGAGAGAGAGAGAGAGAGAGAGAGAGAGAGAGAGAGAGAGAGAGAGAGAGAGAGAGAGAGAGAGAGAGAGAGAGAGAGAGAGAGAGAGAGAGAGAGAGACGCACACACTAGAGATCACACAAATTCAAATTCAATTCAGGTATTCAGTTTCAATATTTGATTAATTTTGAGAGAGAAACTTGACATAGAAAAATAGATATTGTTGAGGAGTCAGCTACTTTTTTTGTCATTACAGAAAATGTGATGGATATCGAAGCCGTGATGTGTGCTACGTAGGCAAGATAATAGAGTTTCTGAAGACCTGGGGAACACAAGGTCTTCTTCCGCAGCGGACTCACAAATGAAGGGCTGCAGGTGAAGCTTCATGTTTGTTGGAAGTTTGTAATTGCTATTTCAGAGAGTCATCTATTTAAACGACGTGGAAAAGAATATACGTTCAATAAATAGGATATAAATATGAATGTTACTGCTATCTACAACAAAAAAAAGATGACTGGGAAATGAGAGAAGACATGATGAAACAGAATAAACATTGACTAGCAGTAATTATCAAGAATCTTAACGTTTTCTAATGTAAGCCAACTCTCTTCATCTCTTTCTTTCTGATACTTCAAAAAATGATAACCAAACAATAACTCTTTTACGTCTTCATATCAGGAACACTAACAAAACACAATGCAATGAATCACACAAAAGTCACTTCACACCGACTCACCTTATCCACTGAAACGTTCAATCAGTTAGGAAGAATCACAAAGCCTTAGATATATAACAAAACAAGTATGTGGGTGGATCGGAAGCTCACAAAGGAGACGAACAACACTGAGATGAAAGCTTTAATCAAGTTGGAAAAGAGAGACGGCCAGAGAGAATGTAAAGAAGGACAGCCAAGTCTTCAGAAAAGCCCAGTGCTCGCAATGTGCAGCCTCCTGGGAATGCTGATCCGACGTAATAAAGGTTTCTTGCTGACCAGAGACTTATTGTTTTTTTCATATTGCATTCTTTTATTTTCGCCGTCACTCTCTTTTCTTTTTTCTGCGTGATTTCATTATATGTATTTAGGTATCTTAGTTCTTGTGTTCGTTTATTTGTCTGTGTGTCTGTTGGTCTATCTGTCTGTCTGTCTGTGTATCTATTTCTTTCTCTCTCTTTATCTATCTATATCTATCTTTCTGTCTCTGTAAGACTATGTAACACTAATTTC
>JAXIVD010005223.1:0-2500 GCA_036785275.1 Cancer borealis | reverse complement strand
CAGATTTAACCATTTTTCACTCACGTATTATTCATGATTATTTTTGTGTCTTCTCAAGCCTGATGAATGCCTTCCTGCTGTACTTACAAAGCTTATTCAACGATTAACCTTTTTTTTTTTAACAATCCATCAACATCCATTTCGTCCTTTTCATAATAATATGACTAATAAAACGTAAATTCCTAGAGAAGAGCATCTGTGGCCTCGCTACTCTTTCAATTTATTAAAATTTCCCTTGAATTTAATGTCATTTAGTTGATTTTGTAACTAGTTTGAATATGATAATTCTGGAAAAAATATAACCCAACACTTTTTTCTTTGACTTTTCTGGGTGCAATTTTGTTCATCTGAGAGACATTGATGAAATATTAGTTATTGCATCAAACACTTTCAAAACTACAATAACGTTTGGTATGAGTGTTACATATCCACGCTTGTTGATTCTCTTTCTTTATTTTCATTTATCTTACATACGAGTTATTCTGTTGCTGCGATTCTAGACACTCACTAATATTCTGACATCTATCTATAGTTGTGTTTCATAATGTTTGGTTCGAATGTTATTTATTTTTCTCAATGTATCAGTGACCTTTTCACCTTTTCAGCCATTCAGTATATACCCCTTCTGTCCGGGTGACTTCATATTTCAGCGTCACACACACACACACACACACACACACACACACACACACACACACACACACACACACACACACACACACACACACACACACACACACACACACACACACACACACACACACACACACACACACACACACACACACACACACACACACACACACACACACACACACACACACACACACACACACACACACACACACACACAGACACACACACACACACACATACACGCACACATGCACACGCACACGCACACGCACACGCACACGCACACGCACACACCCACACACACACACACACCCACCACACACACACACACACACACACACACACACACACACACACACACACACACACACACACACACACACACACACACACACACACACACACACACACACACACACACTTGTTTCTCTCTCTCTTTCTCTCTCTCACTCTTTCTCCATCTGCATATGTGTGTTTGTGTGTATGTTTGTGTTTGATAAAGATAACGTGTAAGGCGATGATAACAATGTCAGTGACGGTAACCACAAGACAAAGAAACCTTCCCAACGCAACACGACAGAAAACTTATATACCTGACATCACCATATTCCAATTTCCTCCGTCTACCACTGATAAAAAAACTTTTCCCTTTCTCCATTAATTGATACCATTCTCTAATTCCCTTTTCTCTAATTTAGATATACCTTTAGTCTCACCTTCATTAAGATATCTAAATGCAAATCTCATACCTGAACTCTCCCTCCATCAGTCTCATTAAGGTATACCATCGCGATCCTCTGCGTTAATTTTTAACCTTCAGCCTGACATTAATTACATGCAGGAGACTCGTCCACCCTTGCATCGAGTACATCTTTTATAGGTATGTGGAGAGGGTTAATCACACTCAGATTTGTTACACACTAAAACAAAAGTAAAGGGAATGAAAGGGCTTCCGCCTCATCAGTGCATCTGTTCAACTAATCGTCTTCCGTCAGAGGAGCGGATTGAAATATATATGAATAGTAGATTGATGTGTTAGGTCACTTCGTAATTTAATTTTTCAATGGATTTATAGATACGAGTGTCGGTAAAAACTGTTATAGATTTATAACTACGAAGGTGTCATGTTGATTCTATTTTCTTCTCTTTTTGCCAATTTCAGCTCAATATATTCACTTTCGAAATAGGCGAGAAACATATTTTTTTCACCTCGTGGGTTCTGTACCATTATCATTTATTATTATTATTTGTTTTTTTCATTACCAGGCGTGCGTGACGTTATTTATTAAAGGGAAGAAACACGTAACATTGTCTAGCGTCACATGGAAATATAAATTACATTCATACATTGACATTTTCCTTGGCATGTTTATAAAATATTTAGCTTTCATTTTTCTTTCAGTTTTGTCCGTGGCATTTTAAGTGTCGCCAAGTTGTATTTTCTTTGGTTTCTCTGTTCAAAATATTCTCCCTATGAGCTAGCAACCTACATACAAAAAAAAAAAAAAACTACAGGGAGGCTGCATTCTGTGTACGATATATTTTTTTTTCATGCCTTTCTTCGTGTCTTTCTTCCACATTAATTGGAAGTGCAATGTTTTCGCTGTGTATTCGTGGAGTGAGTTCGCATCGTTCTAAATTGGATGTGATGAAGACGTCGAGAAAACAGAAAAGACAGCTGTGGTTAGACATGGCAGAGGCTGGTGAACTGTGTGTGTCTGTCTGGCTGGTGACTGTCTGATGTGTCAATGTTTGTTCATATATTTTTAACTCTGAATTTGTATGTCAGTTTATTTTACCTGCCTGCTTGTCTGTTTGCCGCCTCCGTATCTCTCTCTCTCTCTCTCTCTCTCTCTCTCTCTCT
>JAXIVD010005222.1:10000-30445 GCA_036785275.1 Cancer borealis | reverse complement strand
GGGTGAACTCTTTCTTGTATTTCTGTAATTTTCTTTCTTTCTTTACATATTCTTTCATCGCATAGTTTCTTTCGTGCACATCAAGTTACAGAAGTGAGTCAGAAAGTGAAGGACACCCTGTTTGTTCAACCGTGAATCAAGCCTGAAAGGTCTTTCTGAGCGAGGGTCCATCGTGGTGGTAACGAGGCAACATGCAACGAACACACGCCACACGCTACTTCAACTTAGCAAAGGGCTGTTTGTGGCGAGTCAGCCAGTAACACCCTTAACGTCCACACATTGTATACATTGCATGCGAATGTGATGAATAGTGATATAGTAATTATGCATTGTGAAGTCTGTTTGAGAGAGAAAAAAATCATGAACATGTTCTTCAATATGCCTTCTTCTCTAAATTGCTTTTTCAGTCCTCTGCCAGTTACACAAAAAAGTATTTGGAGTCCTGAAGGAATTAGGGAGTCTCTACCCTCCATAACTAGATTAGTCTAGGACCCTTCCGGCACGAAATCTCTAAATTCGTTTAAACAACATTGACATTTTCGGAAAAAAACATTACCGAGACGTGTGCCACCTATGTCCTCTACACTAACCAAATTCGAAGTGGTGTTCAGTAAATTGTATGAGACTGTGTGTGGAATGGCCAGTGGGATGTTTTTTCTCAACCGTTTAATCAATATTTGTCAGTCAATGTGGCCGGATCGGCAGAGACCTAGAAATGATTGCTTTGATATATCGTGCTGGGCAGCCTAAGAGCTGTTGTTTAGACCTTGCAATTTTGCATGCAACGCAGAAACATCTAATTTACTTTTATCTTAGCATATACAAGATAACTGTAATCGGGATGAGTTATTGTCGTGATAACTCTGTTTTGTGTAAGTGTAAAACACGCGAGGCGTGCTATGCACAACTCAAAAGTTGCAAACCCTCCCGGCGAGGAGAGGAGAAAAGTTCCAGCGGAAATATCAGTGTGAAGCAGCGTCAGGGTGATGGGTCTTTCCTGTATTCCTTTGTTGGTGATGCTGGTTTTAAATGTCACTGAACTAATTGGTGCTGTGACACCTGTTGGAGACATTAAAAACAAATGAATTCACCACATGGATGTAAGAAATTGTGCCCAACATGGTGCTGGTAACCTTGCACGTGGTGATCCGTCAGATTGTGAACACCATCACTGGTATTTCAGGCGATCATTTCTATGCCAGCATATGGCTGCAGTTCGTAAATATATTCTTTGGTGTACTCGTAGGTACAAGACCAGACTTTCTGTGATTAGCAGAGCATGGGTAGTAGAATGAATAACCTGCCTCGTAGGTGGCACAAGGGACCTGCCTAGTTGCCGGCGGCTGTTTCACCGTCAATGGTGAAGCAAGTGGCGCGACTCTTGATGATTGCTGCGGCCTCCGTCAAGGGGTACAGAAACAAGAGGCAAGCGTCTGAGATGCCAATGTCCCAAGATTAGGAAGCGTTCATTACTAAAAGGTCTCGGCCAGGCATCATTGTTGCTCCAAACACGCGTCATTATCCTCGATAAGAAGGGCTTGGTGGCCATGGTTGTTAAAGCAGTGGTGCTGCTGGACAGGAGAGCGGACCTCACAGGTGTTGGGCGTCTAGTCTAGCAGATAAAAACATTCCCGTGCTCACCATGGTGTCCAACATCCTGATGACTAGCGTTCACGCGACGTTACCTTAAAGTGGACCATTATGTGTGTGTGTGTGTGTGTGTGTGTGTGTGTGTGTGTGTGTGTGTGTGTGTGTGTGTGTGTGTGTATGTGTGTATGTGTGTATGTGTGTGTGTGTGTCTGTGTCTGTGTCTGTGTCTGTGTCTGTGTCTGTGTCTGTGTCTGTGTGTCTGTGTGTGTGTGTGTGTGTGTGTGTGTGTGTGTGTGTGTGTGTGTGTGTGAGGGCACGCGTGCACGTGTGTATGTGTGTGTTAATGAGTGCCAACTCGCCTTTTTTCCGGCTAGCTCCGGCTTGAGGGATGGTAGGTGGGGAGGAGCCTTCCACTGTTCCATCCTTTCTCTAACTACCCTTTCACACGAGGATACATATATATATATATATATATATATATATATATATATATATATATATATATATATATTTATTTATTTATTATTTATTTATTTATTTATTTATGTTATGTCCATCGTTATTTTTGTTGTTGAAGGTATCGAGATAAAAGTTGCAGCAACTGAATATCGTGTATAATTAATTTCTACAGAGTAACTGTATGTGAGGATGCAACACAGTCCTTCCTCCTCCAGCGATCTGGGCGATTGATTACAAGAAATATAAAATAATTCAGATGCATAATTAATTATTCTTATTTTTGGTTAATTTTGTCCCAAACGAGTATCACTCCACCCGCCTACCCCATGCCCTCTCCTTACACACATACAACTATTTTCTTTACCCAGTACAGCATCCAATGATATAATAAACCTTGCAACATCGTGAGTGTCAGGTTACAACTAGACACAGCTCCCATATGGTAATATACGTGAATGTTGCTGGAGTTACATTTGTACGAGTTGTTTCATAACTTACACTCAACACGAACATAATGTTAATAGATTCCCCGGTAATGATTGCGTTTCTGTGGGGCATAAGCTTACCTTAATTAGATTATCATACTTTTGAAATCATGTTTAGTCAGGTGCAGTATGAAGTGACTGTCATAAATAAGCCCTTCTCACTGCTCTGACATACTTCATGTTCTCTCCAGCGTAACAGTGACTAATTCATCTGAATTGCTGTCACTTGAGTTAACTAAATTACAAGTGGAAGTTACAATTTTTTTGTCCTGCTATGCTAATTAAATGGTAGATTTGCCACGTGTGCCTGAAATACGATATTTCCAACAAAGAGTTTCAATTCTGTTTTGCCGGAATGCGATCGTCAAAATGATACCTCACCAGTTTTTTTTTCCCGGTGGATTCAATGGGTCAGTACATCCTGGCTGGACATTATTACTGCATCAGGAGAGAGAGAGAGAGACAGAGAGAGAGAGAGAGAGAGAGAGAGAGAGAGAGAGAGAGAGAGAGAGAGAGAGAGAGAGAGAGAGAGAGAGAGAGAGAGAGAGAGAGAGAGAGAGAGAGAGAGAGAGAGAGAGAGAGAGAGAGAGAGAGAGAGAGAGAGAGAGAGAGAGAGAGAGAGAGAGAGAGAGAGAGAGAGAGAGAGAGAGAGAGAGAGAGAGAGAGAGAGAGAGAGAGAGAGAGAGAGAGAGAGCCTTATTTAACACACAATATAGCAAAGTATGGAACGCAGATGGTTGCACAAAATAAGCTTACGTAACATTGACTCACGGTGACATATTACTGTTGAGGGTCAGGAAGGCATATAAATTGAAGACATCCTGGGAGATTTCGAGGTTGAAAGGCTGGGTAAAAGTTTTCTGGCAAGGGATGGAGATGGAATAAAGAGGGTCCATAGAGAGTAGAAGGTGGACTGCACTATAGAGGAAGGTTTTAGAAGGAAGGAAGGAAGGAAGGAAGGGTTAGGGAAGCAAGCCACTAGGGATGAGCAAAGCAAGGGAGGGCATTGAAAAGGGTCGCAGGAAGGGGAGTACGGATCGAGAAGCCTGTGTGTGCGTGATAGGATGATGGCAGTCTTTTATTCATGTCCTCCGCTCGTCCCTCTCATTTGTCCTCTCTCCTCTGTCCTCTCCTGCCCCACTGACATCATCACCTGCGCTGCGTTTTGATGGGGGCGGCGCGGGTTGTCTGGCATAAATTTATTACAGTTTGTGCCTCGAGGTGTGGTCCGGTTGGTTAATATAATGTTGGGGAACCTTATTGCCAGGCCCCGGGATGTGATGGAGGGAAAAAAAAAGTGGGACCTAAATATTTCATAGGATTACCTCGCCTGTTACATTAATTTTGCTTATTAAATTTCATATGAGTGATTATTCCAGGAGCCTATAAATTCCCACGTTTGTAATGATTATGAAATGGGAAAAAAAAGAAAAAAACAAACAAACGTGACATATAATTATTTTTTCTTCTGGCGGTAGAATTTCAGTGATTAATACTTTTTTTTCTCTTGAATCACTAATTGCTTCGTGTTTTAATTCCGGTTCAATAACAATTCATCTTCCCAACGAGGCCACGCTTCAGCTGGTAAGCCGCTCGCTGTGTAGCTGTCGTGATGGGAGGGAAAAAAAGGCTGTAAGTGTTGTAGAAATGCAACAAATTGGAAGAGGGGAATAATAATGCTATATATTTTTTTGCATAAATCTTGCAGCATCAAAGACCCAGTTTGGGGACAGGAAACACATGTGACGAACGGAGCGAAAAAAATTTGCATATATGTATTTCGTCTTTCAGGGAGAAAGTGTCCACAGTAATTTTTTTTCTGGTGTGTGTGTTTTATGGAACTACTAAATTTAAACATGTAGAAAAAGAAAGAAAACTCCCTCATAACGTCACTTGTCAGTGGAAGCAAATTAAATTTTACTGAACTTACTTATATATTACGGGAGGCCGACAGTTTGGCGACGAGTACAATGACGACGATGGTACAATGTAATAAGAATTAATGAAAAGAAGGAAGAGGAGAATGAAGATGAGTGAGAGAGTTGGAGGAGAGAGATTAGGAGGATGAGGATGTGGAGGAAGAGGAAGAAGAGAAGAAGAGGAGGAGAAAGAGGAAGAGAATACTGTATGATACACATGCTGTACCTAATAATTGTGGAAGCATAGTGTATTGCTCCTAGTGACGTAACACTAACACGAACACCTAACAAGAACGTTGCTACTTCACTAGTTGTAAATCGTGGCGGCAGTGTCTTTCATGCGCATTAACCCCCCCCTCCCCCCCCCCCCCCCACACACACATAGGCAATAAGGAGACAGAACCTGCATCCTTGAACAACTAATAGCTTTCCCTCACGTGCATTACGTCAGTGACTCGCATCAAGATTTACCAGCCGTCTTAAGTGAGGTGGAGTGGCTCGTAGTGCCTCGTCAATGTTCAGGTAACGAGCACCACAACGCACCAGCTGCCGGCATAGTGTCTCGTTGACCCTCGTAAAAGACTCGATGCTGACCTGCTTTCAAGGGACGGACGAGAGTGACTTAAAGTTCAGATTGAGTTTGTTTTCAAGGTTTTGATGGACCTTCTACTGGCAAAGCCGAGATGTGAATGGACAGTTGATGACCTTCGCTGTGTGAGAAGTCTGACTCATAAGTTTTCTCCTGCTTTGGTCCTTCTAAATGCCAGTGACATTCCTTGTATCGCATTTCCTTGGGGCTTCCCTCAAATACAAGGAAAACCATCAGTACCTATCACCTGACTCACTTGATACTGTATTCAACCTCATTCCTGCAGAGTTGTTCTTGAGAGCAAAATCAATAATCATAATGTCGAAGTAAAAAAAGAGAATAGCATATATGTGTTGAGGTTAGTGAACATTTCCTGTATATCCTCTGATCCTGATCGATAGTGTCGTTTGCAATTCGTAGATGCTTTATATATGATCGCTCCGTGTTCGTTCCTTTAGATGAGTTCTCTGAAGAAAAGAAAACTTGGTAAATACGTTGTTAGAAATAATGTGATCTCGTCTAATTATTGAAATTCTTGATGGAGGGTTTTGTTCTGCGTTGTTATGTAAGGTGATCAGTGTTGTAACATGAACATTGAAACTTCAGAGGAGTCTTGTGACGTGCTTGTTTACTTATTAGTTTGAAAGGATTCTTTATATTTTGTGGTTTAAACAATGAATTATCTGTTCTAAGTTGAGCGTCTTCTACATCGTAAATGTTCACGTGGTTTTCGTCTAAAGCTTTGTCAAATAGATTTCCTGAGGTTGTTGAAGAAAACATTATCTATAGGAACTATTATTAGGTAGTTTTCTATTTTTCTATAAATTTTACTTTATAGTTTTACCGGCGCCGGGTTGGCCGGTGTAATAATAGTACAAATATATACACACATATATACATATATATATATATATATATATATATATATATATATATATATATATATATATATATATATATATATATATATATACATACATATATATATTTTTTTTACACACACGCACATACACACACTCATCAATGGTATAGATGTAATGAATTCCTGCTCTGATACGTTTATACTGAGGTGCATAATTATGCACACCTACACTCACACTCAAGCTCAAACGCCCACCCAAGTACGCATGCTCACTCAGCGTCTATGCATAATTATGAATTATAATATAATCTATACATACTATTTATACTCAAAAGCTGTTTACGTTCGAGTCATCAGTTCTCATATTGTATTCGCCCCCAGTTAGCAATTACGTAAACTAGATTTCGTATTTGCAGTTATGGCCGTAAATTGTATACTCGTTTCTATTTCATGTTTTAAAAATTGGTGTTTGTAAGGTAGCAGTTTATAACCTTTTGATGGTCTGTTGTTCTCAATGAAAGAATTACAATGTCCGCAAAAAGCCTAAATATCATGGTATCTATCATGGTACTCATTCATAACACAATTAAATCAAATTATACTCCCTTTTTAGTATACCTTTTCTTTTATGATCATTTGTAGACGCATAAATACATAACGACACAGAATCGTAGTTGTCTTTCCATCTTGAAAAATAAATAGAAACGTCATCGAAGACTTGTTGAATCGTATTATATACTTTAAACTAACTTTAAATGTAGTGCAAAATCAATCCATTAATGTAAACTCAATTGGAAGATGGACAAGTATTAATTAGATGGAGTCACTTTGGTGCATTTGATCACATAACCAATCGTACTGTCTGGCAATTTCCATTTCGTTTTCGCCTTACTGTGAATATCCACAACATGCCAATACAAACCGAGACATTCATGGCAAACCGTATTCTTGATGGCAATCGGATTGTCATATAAAGTATAAAATTTGTCCCGTCCATCTCCTTGCTTTTATACGCTGCGCTAATACTAGGGACGAAAATTTGTTGAATAGAGTGGTGCATTGAAGCAGATATCACGGTTATGAGGCAGAAGGCTTTGTTCTGCTTCCTGGTTTTACATGTTCCTAACGTCGTCTTCTCATTCTTCTAGTCATTGTTACGTTAAATCATTATTGTGTGTGTGTGTGTGTGTGTGTGTGTGTGTGTGTGTGTGTGTGTGTGTGTGTGCGTGTGCGTGTGCGTGTGCGTGTGCGTATGTGTCCCTTGTTAAACATACACCAGCCATGTCGTGGAGACGCGATATGGGCTTCCAGCTGCTGTCGTGCAATGTAACACAATAACCTCGTTCAAACACAGTCACGAGCAACACTTCGTAGCAGGCAGCAGGCAGCTACGAGGTGGTGAAGCAGCAGTGTGCTCCTACACTTTTATGTACTGTGTTTATTAATGGTTGGCCAAACACATGAAGGAGGAGGTTGTAGTATCTATCAATTCAGTTCCCTTAAAGTCTTATTGTCTTTATATCTTTTATATGTATACGTCTGGCTATCTGTCTTCCTGTTTGTCTCTGTTTTTGTGTATCGTGCCACTCTTGAATGTTCCGTTTTTTCTTTTATAAATGTCAACAAACTGATACCTGTAACAATTGATGAGGTGTTCGGGTGATACATTGTTATGTGATCCGATGTTTGTTCGGTAAATTCCATTGAAGTATCTTAATAAAAAATATTTCTTATATATTATTCTTAGATATAAATCAATATTCCTGGAAGATACATTATTGTAGTTTACCAGAGCAGGTGAATGCATATTTTCGATACTCATTTCAATAGGTGTTTAATTTTTTTTGAATCTGTTGCCTGTATTATTCCAACGTAAAAGTTATAAGCACTCCCCGGGACCATAACAAATTTCTAAGCCTTCAGCATCATGAGCATAACTGAGTAAGGGCAAGTAGGGGTTGCTGTCAAGACCAAAATTAGCAAGAAAATATAACTAGCTAGATAGATAGATAGACAGATAGTCATATAGATAGATAAACAGATAGATAGATAGATAGGTACAGAGAAAAAAAACGGATTTCCTTACTTGCAATCAAAATATCCAACATAGGAGGAAGCAAGTTTACATACCATCACAACCTTTCTCCATTACAGCCCAGCGAGCCATGAGATTGGTGCGCGTGTGTCTCTCAGTGTCACCAGCAGCCCGGACTTCATTCATCCTCGTATACGGGCTGTGCAAGTCGTCCCGTGTGTTGCCCTTGCTAGTAGGTAAGTGCCGAGGGAGGAGCTTCGTGAGGCTCTATAGTATGCAGGGTCCTTACGCCTCACACTGCTCTGATTCCTCACCCTGAATCGATGTTTGTCCCTGACGCGTGGTACCTTCGTCCCTGGCACTCACTGATTACAGGTTAATTTCTTTCCTTCGTTGAAATGTGTTTGATGACTTGATGTTTGGCTTCCATTTAAGGTTTCATCAACGTCTGATACCTGTGTGTAGATACTTAGGGGTTTTATTGCTCATTATGCAGTACAGTCATGAGCCTGCAGAGTGGTTTCTGAGTTAAGAATTCCGTTTGGTCTGTGTTTCTTTTCAAGTTGTGGCAAAGTTGTGGAAGTTGACAAAGTGCGTACCTTCGACCACACACCCAAATCCAGTTGAATGTGTGGGTGTGTCATGAATCTCAGACGTGAATGTATTGTGAGTTGTCGCAGCTCATTTCAGTGGAATATGAAAACTGTATGTTCTCTTTTCTTGTGCCTGTCTTTATTGTACTATACGAAATTGTATAATGGTGACAATACCCGTAATGCCTTCCATGCCAATAAATGATAACGATATGTTTATGATGAAAATTCAGTTAATTGTTGATACAAATAAGTTCATATGTATAAAAATCATTACAGGTGTCAATCAGAACATTAACTTCGACATTTTCCAGATAAACAAACTATGGAAGCTTAAGTGTATATCGTCTTTTGATGGATCGAATTATATGTGTATTCTCAGTTCGTGTATGAGCAACAGAAGAAGAAAAAAAACGCTGGCCGATAGATATATAGATAGTTTATTGACCACAAATACAAGTAATAACTCAAACAAATACACTAATTATATAAACCTTACTCCCATACAATTTAAAGAAAAATAAATAAATCTGTAGTCCACATGAAATAATTCTATACTTACATTGTCTAAAACATTGCAAACAAAATAAATAATAAACTGACAATATAAACAGGCAACATCATTTGTATACCTCTTAAGATGTTCTGACTTACTTCACATGTTCTTTTATTGCAAAAAGCATAATTTTCAAAATGTCTGCCAACCTCCTTTTGTAGTACCTATCTAATATAATTTGTTAATAGACACACCTCCACCACATGTATTTCCGATTGCATATGAACACACACGGCCCACACCTGCCTGCTTCTCTCACCACAGCCTCACCGTCTGACTCTTTTGCCCACGTATTTCTTATCCCTCCTCCTCCTCCTCCTCCTCTTTCTCCTCCTCCTCCTCCTCCTCCTCTTCCTCCTGCTTCTTCATGATATCTTGAAATATCCGTCCTGAGGCCAAACACTATTCTGGCCTCCTTAATTGCCGCCTTTGACGTCATTCTTTTTGCATGATTACGTTCTCAGCGGGTTGGCATTAATCACGGCGCTCATTCCTCACTCCTCACTCCTCACTTCTCACTCCTCACTCCTCACTCCTCACTCCTTACTCCTTACTCCTTACTCCTTACTCCTTACTCCTTCCAGCCGCGGGCATCTCACCTGACTGTCAACCTGTCCTCCCAGCCTTTTCTTTTTTCATGTTTCCTTTTCGATTCCACTTTCTCTCTTTCCAGCCAAAATTTCCTTCTCCCTCTGCTTTCTACCTTATTCTTCTGCCTCCTCCTTTTCCTCCTCCTCCTCCTCCTTTATTCTCTTCTTTTTTTGTTCTTTTTCTTATCTCCTTCAATTTACATTCTGTCTTCTCCTCCTCCCTCTATCCTCTCTTTTGCCTCTTTCCATTTTTCCTCTATTTCCTTCTTCCCCTGCTCCTTCTTCCTGCCTGCATCTCTCTCCTCCCATGATTCCTTCGCTTCATCTTCTTCCTACCATCCCTTATCTCCCTCCCTTCACCTTCTCTTCTCTTCTCCTTCGGCACTTCTCCCTATCATCCCTTATCTCCCTCCCTTCACCTTCTCTTCTCTTCTCTTGGGCACGGTCTCTCTCCTCCCTGGCTTGATGTGTTTACCTCCTTGATCACCTCCTCCTCATCCCTCACGGCGCCGATTCATCACTCTCCCGCCCAGACATCACCTTTCATCATGAACCTTCCTTTTACTTGGCCTACCATCACACACCCAAACTTACTCTCTCTCTCTCTCTCTCTCTCTCTCCTCTCTCTCTCTTCTCTCTCTCTCTCTCTCTCTCTCTCTCTCTCTCTCTCTCTCTCTCTCTCTCTCTCTCTCTCTCTTTCTCTCCTCTCTCTCTCGCTCTCTCTCTCTCTCTCTCTCTCTCTCTCTCTCTCTCTCTCTCTCTCTCTCTCTCTCTCTCTCTCTCTCTCTCTCTCTTTCTCTCTCTCCCTCTCTCTCTCTCTCTCTCTCTCTCTCTCTCTCTCTCTCTCTCTCTCTCTCTCTCTCTCTCTCTCTCTCTCTCTCTCTCTCTCTCTCTCTCTCTCTCTCTCTCTCTCTCTCTCTCTCTCTCTCTCTCTCTCTCTCTCTCTCTCTCTTTCTCTTTTCTTTGATAAACTAAGAACATTTGTTTGCTGAATTAAATTAAGGAAAAAAAAATTTGTTTAAGCTTACTGGAAGCTGACGACTGTCGGAGAAATTTTGATTTTTTTACACTATATGTAAGTACATGTATATTCTATTTAAATGCATTTGTTATGCAAATGCTGAAAATAATTTACAAAATTAAAATCAATTAAGAATACATTGCAGCTCCGCTGAAAAGAAATTCTCAGATAATTGAAAGCGGTGGTCAGTTTAGTCCGAGAAGTGTCTTGAAACTCTTCTTTTGAAAGTGTTCAACTTGTAGGAGAGTGGAAAAAAGACAGTGATCCTTTATTCCAGCGCATGAACACCACCATATCTGTAGCCTTGCACGCACCACCGCCACCATCACACCTCACTCATTACGTCGGAAAACCCTGAATTTCTTGCCACCCACTTTGAAGGTGATGAAGGCGCGGCTGTAGTCCACAATGGCCTCGTACTTGTGCAACAAGCTGAGTCCAAGGATGAAAAACTCGTCGTTCGCTTTTCTTACTCTCAGTTTTGTCGTTAGAAAGTTTCCGTCCCTAAGATATAGTTTTACTTGTTGCGGTACCATGGAACAGTCTGTGTCCTTCATCAGGGACTGAGTTGTGTGAAAGTCAGGGGCGCCCGTGTCCAACAAGACAGGTGTGGTTTTGCAACCATTTCTTAGTACATCCATCCACATAGTTTGGTACTTCCTGAACCTTTTTGGTGGTTGCTGCAATCGCTTAGGTTGACGGATGTAAAGTTTACTGGTACCGCTGGCGCTGAATTCTTGAAACACGCGGCCTGGCTGCAAAAACTGCTGACCAAGAACAATATTTTCGGGGGTGGCGTACAACTTTTCCAGCTTCTTCGGAAGTACCTTCATGGGGATCCTCATCGTCATGCAGCCTTCCAGGGTGATCCCCACTCCCCCCAGCAAGATGTTCTGCAGCTCTTTACGGCCATGCCACGTGAAAAAGGTCTGGGTCACCTTCTTTTCATTGCCGGTCACCAGACCAAGTTTCTTTGCTTGCGACAAGTACATATAGTTTGAAGTTGCGCCTGAGTCTACTAGGAAGATACACCGCTGACCCAGTATTTCACCGTGCACATAATTGCCTTGCTTCACGTCCAGCTGAAGGAACTTAGAGAAGCTTCGAGTCCTCTTGTTTATTTGGGTGGCGTAGGGCAGTGCATGAAGCATCAGAGTATCATCAGCACTCTTTCTCTTGTTGCATCTGTTTGTGTTTGATCCAGACCGAGTCACAGCCATGACAGATGGGCAACAAGGAACAGAGAGCCTCCTTCTCTTAGCCGAGGTGGCTTGAGGCTCCATCGCCACCATGGGTTCTTCTACACCATTGTTCATAGTTCTCTTTCTCTTCGTTCCTGTAACTGTTTGAGAGCTTTGCACGAAGAGTCTCCTTCTCTTGGCCGGGGAAGCCTTGGACTCCATCACCACTGTCATCATGGTGTTCAAAGTCCTCTTTTTCATGTTGGGGTTCGTCATTCTTGATAAATTTATTACCGAAAATTCACATGAGGATAAACTAAGGTGCTCAATATACATGACTTTATTTCTATCATAAACACCGTCCAGCCTGGATCTCATGAACAAGAGGCAAATGAAGAGCTTGGAGTTGGAGCCTTGAGACTGCCCCTATATATATATATATATATATATATATATATATATATATATATATATATATATATTATATATATATATATATATATATATATTGAAGAGCTTGGAGTTGGAGCTTTTAGACTATATATATATATATATATATATATATATATATATATATATATATATATATATATATACATATATATATATATATATATATAATATATATATATATATATATATATATATATATATATATATATATATATATACATATATATATATTATATATATATATATATATATATATATATATATATATATATATATATATATATATATATATATACATATATATATATATATATATATATATATATATATATATATATATATATATATATATGTATATATTTAGTCTAAAAGCTCCAAGTCCAAGCTCCTCATATATATATATATATATATATATATATATATATATATATATATATATATATATATATATATATATTTATATATATATATATATATATATATTTATATATATATATATATATATATATATATATATATATTTATATATATATATATATATTTATATATATATATATATATATATATATATATATATATATATATATATATATATATAATATATATATATATATATATATATATATATATATATATATATATATATAAATATATATATATATATATATATATATATATATATATATATATATATATATATATATATTTATATATATATATATATATAATATATATATATATATATATATATATATATATATATATATATATATATATATATATACATACATATATATATATATATATATATATATATATATATATATATATATATATATATATATATATATACATATATTGACAATAAAGTGATGGCATCCTTGGATACGTGAGGGTCACTGTGAGCCTCGTTGGACGTGAAGTAACTCAAGTAATTATAAGTTTGGTGGATTGGCTCCATGATCACATAATCGATGAAATTCCCTATGCATAGTGAAGATTCCTGGAAGTGTTCAGTAAATTACTGCGGCAGATTTGTAATTTTCATCGTAAGAGCTGGTAACAGATTATTTTTGGTGCTATTACACAGTGCCAATGGACTTCATTACTGCCTGTCCATATATTTACAGCTTTTCATATGAACATGAAAAGCCTGTGATACTACTGACATCATTGTTACCTTGACGGTTTTTAAATTTTTTTCCGTTTATTGAATAATTGCTGGAGCAAAAACTTTTTGTTCGGAAAACTAAAGTTGTACATAAAGCTCGCAGCCTTCTAGTGCGTTGCGTGTGTCCTGGTAACGATAATTAGTGCTGGTTTGTTTTACTGCTTTTGTGATTGATTGATTAGTGAAAACTTTTATGTCAGTAGGAATTATTGAACGTTAGTTTTGTAGAGGAGGATCTGGTACTGACGGCATCCTCTTCGTCGCCTTGCCAGCCTGCGCCACACAACATCACCTGCCTCATGTCCACTCCAAAACCTTAGTTGTTAATTCGCAGTCACACTTATTTAGTGTTGTTAGTAATTGAAATATGGCAGACTAACACCGTAGATTATATGCCTGCCGGATTCCAACACGGTTTAGATGCACGGAGGGAGTTGATTGCCGAAAGAAAGACTGTTTATCAAAGATCTCAAAGTCCAGACTTCAAACCATGAGGATCAACTTTCAAGAGCCCTTGCAGTCTGGTCAACTTTGAATCCTTTTAGCTCCACGTTATGAAATCGTTCTAGGAAGCTTTCAGATTATTTTTATTCCTTAATAGACTTTTATTTCTCAATCGACCCCAGAACCGAAAACTTGTTTATTATGTATGCATTGGAGTAAATTAATGTGATTCTCGCATTTTTAGTAATGGGTTATTTCAGTCTTATTTTGTTTAATGTATCTATAATTATTTGAGACATTAAATATTGCAAGTTTTTTCCTGCATATATTCTATATTTACATACCTAGAAGAATATAAAATAGGGACTTAAGTAACTGATTAATATAATTTGTTGTTCAATGCTATGACAACAAACTCCGTCAGCCATTTACATCAATGTACATTCTTGAGAATGGAAAATAATCTAATTGTGTTAATAAAACATGGTATAAAAAAAAAGAGAGAGAGAGAGAGAGAGAGAGAGAGAGAGAGAGAGAGAGAGAGAGAGAGAGAGAGAGAGAGAGAGAGAGAGAGAGAGAGAGAGAGAGAGAGAGAGAGAGAGAGAGAGAGAGAGAGAGAGAGAGAGAGAGAGATGATTAACTATATAGAAATTCAGACCTCACATACACTAGGGTTCAAACTATGAGGTCTGTCCTTAACCTTAAGTAAACGATGAGAAATGCAAATGCAGTCAGAAGCAATATGCAGTCAAGTAGCCAACAGGACTCAGTATTATTTAGTCTTATCGGAAACGTTGTTAGAAATGGTGGATAAATTTGTATTGAAAAAAAATTGTGTTACTCTGTGCAATGGCAGATGAGGGTTTATTTCATAATCTAACGACGTCATTGGTATAATAAACTTTATTGCAGTTTCATTATAAGTATTTACATCTTAGATTTACTCTGTTGGTCCTCGTTCTTCATGAATCATCAATTAGAAGTAATATATTAGTCAGCATTCGTTAACCCTTTAAACACTGTATTTTAACTTACCACAAGTTTTCCTTGAAGGTTCTTGAGGGACAACAGATTTAGTCGTGCCAGCCTCTCCTCATAAGATTCAGTACGCAAGGAAAGAATGATCTTTGCAACGCTGAACACACTATTGGCTATGTTCTTTGCATGGTGAGGCAACCAAAAGTGCATCGCATATTCCAAATGAGGTTTAATAAGCTATTCTATAGAGGTAGAATTATACTTTTCATTACTGAAGGAAAATTTTCTGTTTATAAAACCCAGAATTCCTTTTGCTTTATCTGCGGCGTCTATGCATTGCTAAGAAGATGTACATTTGACCAAGTTACGTGGATCTTTCAGAAGACGGCATCAAACTAGGAGTGAAAATACGTGGTGATGAGAAACGGATATAAGTGTATACGAGCGATGCATTGTTGTTGTGTTCAAACTGTTACGTCATGCCACTCATGATGCAATGGCACATGTGAACTTGGAATTAACTGTCTCTCAGCTAGCGTACGCCTTTAATATTTCAGCACAGATATGGATTTTCTATACAGCTATTTTATTCAGCCTGGAAACGGTACATGCCTTGTCAAATCACATCCAATAATAGTTGTATATATTTCCCTATTGTGAGGGTTAGGGAGGGCGGACGCGTCCCATAAAGCTGTCAGGAGCACACAACGGAGAATATTTCCCTTGACGTGGCACTGAAGTAGGAGCAGAGTCGACAAACACCCGGGAAATTGCCTCAATCTCAGGCCAACTCCCGGCCCCGCCAGTCCACGCGCCCTCAAGAAAATGGAAAAAGTAGTTACATGTCGATGTGATTTCCATTTGGTGTATTGCTGCTGGCGAGGCTGACGGTCCAAGGGCTTTAAGTAGGATACCGTTTAAGAATACATACTCTTGTAGTCTGTGTGGAAGGACTGACTATTACGAGCGTATCAGTGTTTGAGATTGGAGAGTCTAGTGATATCAGTTGTTCATGTTATATAGCAGTGAAGTAATTATAATGTGGGTGAGATATTAGTGTTCATGCTTGGTGGTGTGTGTTCCCTTTTCATTACCGTTAGTTTTCACCAGTGTGCTTCCATTATTTTTCGTTTACATTTGGTATCGTTCGTTTGCATTCTTTTCTGACGGCATATTTTCAACCAGGTTTCATTTGGTTTAATTCGCCTTGGACAACACACAATAGTCTGGTAATTCCAGTGATGTTTCTGTGAGTGCCTCGCGAACACAATGCCTCACCTAGATGTGGTCTGGCTAAGGGAAAACATATAGATGGATATGATATAATATGCTTTATTATTCTAGACTTATTTCACATTAAGAAAAATAACCCTCAGCCTGGGACGATGCCTCAGGCTTAGATGCTAACTCCAGTTTATTTTCCGTAATCTTCGTCCCTTATTGGAAAACCTCACTAGGCCTAAAACGGTAAAATGCGATCAACCATTGTATGTTCCCATCTAAGGGAGATATATATTCAAAAGATTCTTGCATGAGATCAGCAGTATGATAGTTACACACTGGCAAGATTCAACAGTAATGTGGATTTTGTATTGATTTTCTCATGCTACGGAAGAACTGAAGCTCATTTGTAAAACTAATCTATAGAAGCCTTGGGCATTGAAGGATTGCAAACGGTCCACATCAGAGTACTTATCTATTAGTATTAACCTAGTCCTACCAGCATTACTGAGGTGCTGGCGTTACAAAAGAGGCACGTAAGGCCGCAGCGGTACTAGATGCACACACTGATTTTGATGCTTGGGTTATGTTGGTAAAACTTTTCCTGCCGCTGGTCTTCCTGATTGAGTTTGTTCTTTATTTGGTGTTACAACCACTAGCGATTGGACGCCGCTTTTATAACGGCTGAAAGACTATATCAAAATTAGTAGAGAAGGCAAATTTCTCTGAAAATAAAAATGTAGATAAAACTAATATATATGTATATATATATATATATATATATATATATATATATATATATATATATATATATATATATATATATATATATATAAATTAACATTTTGTAGGAACATCAGTTTTTTTTTTCCATGAAAGCAAGTACCGCATCTCCCTCAGCATTTGGGAAAGACAAAGTTCCATCTTCAGCTTCGTTAGGACCAACTAATTGCCTAAATGTGAACTATTTGCACACCTCCAACATCAGGCATCATATTTACTCATTGCACCTTAAACATATATATGTATATGTATTCGACATTCAATGTGTTTTCTTGGTGTGTTTTCTAGGATGACCGTTGATGAAGTTTCTCATCTTTAATGATTTCCACATTTTCCAATTGGGTTGCTCCCCTAATGGTCAGTCTTCTCTCTGCGTCCCCTTCTTGTACTGACAGCTGGCCTGGGGCAGCAGAGGTGATGGATAACACAGAATAAGTCTGACGTCCTCCAGGAGCCACAAGTATTTTTGTTATCTGTCACCCGCAAAGGACAGGAAATTTCGTGATTGAACACAAGATGGCCATGTAATGCTAGCAAGATAATACTTCATAGAGGCCAATGCGTATGAAATAATCACTTCAAGTAATGTGATCCTCGATAAATAAGATATGGGACGGCACACGGTCTTCCTTGAATCTTCCTTGGTGTGGTTTTAATGAACCGTGATAGGATCCTGAGATGGACATTAATAAGACAGCTGACGCCACCACCGCCTGGCAAACGAGAGTGGTGGCGGCTGGAACCTTACACTGGACGCCGGAGTCTGACAATTGGTCTCAACGATACAACAAAGTGCCAGGACGCGATGGACAAATGAAACCATCTAGAGGACTCTCCAGGCGCGCACTTCGTCACAGAAAAGAGATTTCCCTATGGCCTTACCGAAATGGTGTCTTTCATTCTTCGTTACCTTGACCACCACCACGTCACCTCCTCTCAGGGCTTCCATTACTTGATCTACGCTGCCTTCCTGGCCTCAATCTTTCTCACAAGTGTTTCGTTTTCACTGAGCTGACTCCACAAATTTGTTTTATCTTCCTTTCAAGAATTCTTCAGTGTAAACTTTCCTGTCTTTTCTCGCCGTCTCGTTCATATCGAAGAAATCTAATCCACGCCAAAAGCTGAAGTGGATCTTATCTGATATAACATTTAAGGGAATAGTGGAGATTCAAGACTTACGAAACACACTGCCATTCATGACAATATATATACGAAATAAATAACCAAGATTAATATTTGACTAAAGCCCAATGATACATTAATTATACGATACAAAAACTCAGCTTTATGATTTGAGACATAACCATAACATAACATGATTATTGGAATTTAATTAATGAAAGGGCTATCACATAATACAGATACCGTGATCTCGTATATAAACAATTTAAGTTATTAAATACTCCGCATAGTTAATAACCACGAATCATTAACTCACCGTCAAAACTTTTATAGAGCAAGATATAAAGAAAAATATATATCAATTACTTTTTGCATGTCTTCATGATCGCAAAACTCATAAACTAACTTGGATTCCTTCGGCACTGAGGCTTAATGGTTACGGACGGGGCAAGGGAGGCTCACGGCAAGAATATACCACGCAGGACCATCACTCAGGCAAGACGGTACAGCTTGTTCTGCGGCGGATTTTGAATAAATGCTCGGCAGATTAGATCAAGGAAGTCACTTGAACTTGCAATCTTAACCAAGGTCACCTCAAACTAAAGGGTGACAGGAAGCTATCGTGCATATGTCACATTTTAACATTATATACGTGAAGGACGGAGATCAGAGCTTACCATGCGGCAAAAAAATGATTAATTTCGAATGATTAAATGAAAAAAGTAAATACACCATCAATAGAGCGTGTGTTATAAAGTGAGAATTTTTATGTAGCATGAAACCAATCACATCTAAATAGTAATGCAAAACAGTGATGAACAGGCAATTCGTTTTGAATTTATACGTTTTGCTTTTGTTACGTTTATCAAATCCTGTGACGAGTGTGTCAATGCTTGAAAGGATGATGTGCGGAGGGCATCCACACACACACACACACACACACACGCACACGCACACGCACACGCACACGCACACGCACACGCACACATACACACACACACACACACACACACACACACACACACACACACACACACACACACACACACACACACACACACACACACACACACACACACACACACACACACACACACTTTGATAAAGCTCATATCATTATCGTTGTAATATTAATATGCGACCCTCTAAGCGGCCACAGAGGATTGCTAGGGTAGTCGACCGGAACAAATCACGCACACCGGATACGAGTTCGTTGTACTGGGACGACAGAATCATTATATAAATAAACTATGGTCGGTGACTTGCTTTTCAATAGTATTTTTGCCATGCAAGCTTAGCGCTATTATATTTGATTTATCAGGGAGAACCAATGAATATTAATTTCTTATTAATCTTATGTATCAAGGAGTGTACAGTGGCAGTGTGGATTACAGCTTAGTGTGATCAGACCTCAATGACTCATCCTAATTCCCATTATCTCTCTGAATAGCATTAAGTAAATACTAATTTAGTTGGCTTGACCAACTCAAACCTCCCACTACGTTTCAAGGAAAGAATAAATATAACTTCTCAAATTGATAATTATTTCAGTCATAAAAATTGCTTCTGTTCATCTAGTATCATAGTGTTATGTACTTGAAAAAAGAAACAATAAAAGAAACAAGGACAGTTGTATATTTATCTACCGAAAATAACTGTGCGTTACTTAACATTATTCCTACAGAATCATATTTACAAATTCCAGGCTTAGCTTTGTGTAAATATTATGCATTTGCATAATATTTACATCTAATAATGTGGTCAGCATAGTGTACTACCATCCATGAAGTGGCACGCTGGTCAAAATGATTATCGTTAGGGCTTTGTGGTGATGAGTCTGGGGGATGTTCCCAGTCAGACATCCTTAGTGCGGAAGATTAGAGTTAGCTAAGGCTATTGTAGGTAGAGTAGGAACTATCAAGTGTATAAATATTATAATCTAGTAAATACTATTTCATGCTCTTTGCTGTTTGCTTTTATCATTTGTCTTTGGAAAAAAATAATTGTATTCTTGTCATTTTAGTTACAGAATCTTGTATTCAGAGTTTCTTTATTACTTAAGTCATTGCTCTATTTTAGGTGAATGTACAAAACCCTCTTATAAATAATGAAAAGAAATGCAAGACTATCCTATCTGAAAAAAAACGAATTCCATACAAGACCAGATTTTATAATTTTTATAATATACATTGAAAAATATGCGTTCATTCCGATGCAAGAGGTGTAGCTTTATGGGCAACTTGGATAGCATTCAGACGCAAGATTAAGCCAAGATATCCAAAAAATAAAGTGATTCAGGACCAGGAAGTGGTTTGGGCCACGCAATGCAAGTGTTGGCGCTTGTGGACGACAAATCTGATAGCGGATGTTTCATATCAAATGCTGCTGCTGCT
>JAXIVD010005222.1:0-5000 GCA_036785275.1 Cancer borealis | reverse complement strand
CCATCTCCCCCCCCTCCCCCTGCTACCGTAGTGGCGCGGAACTCAACATTTACTTCCACGAGATAAACTTCAATAAAACCCATCCTCGTGTCCCCTCGCTTCCAAATTTGGACTACACAACGCTAATTCTCCTTTCAAAGCGAACTCAAAAAATAATTCACTTAACAAGGGTGGAAAAGTTTATACACATTTTTATTTGAGAGAATGTTTTGAGGACCATTTCACGCAAAGTATAAACAGAAAAGTTTGCCCACTCCAGCAGAATATTCGGCTAGTGAACACACGATTTTATCAGTCCCGTTACGCAGAGTGCAGGCATAGCTTCATTACCACGCCAGACAGAATAATTATACTTCCTAGTGTTAAGTTTGTGTGTCTTACTCGGCTTAGTTGTAAGTGTTGTAATGTAATGTACATGTTTCTCCCGAAAGCTGTTGTTTAATGTTTATGTTAAATCATCTGTGTTTTAGTCATATATATGTCTTTTAGTGTTAACTAAATAATCTATTATCATTGCTGTAATTCCTTTGGTTCTGCGTGTGTTCGTGTATTTCATAATGACTGCAATACATCACCGAAAGAGAAGCGCGTGGCTGTCACATTAATTTTGCTGGGAAGTGTAATGTTGGGCGTGCCGGACACACCAGCCAGCTACAAGTGTTCTCGTGAGATGAACAATTAAATCATGCAGGGTTATGCACCAACATGAGCCTACGAAGACGAAGATATAGAAGGATTTTATGAAGATATAGAAACAGCTATGAAATTGCACAAAACTTAGTATTCTTTCATAATCGGTGACTTTAATGCATGGTTACAGAAAAAAGTTTAGTAATGACAGCACTTGGAAATTTTGAAATAGATACACAAAATGATAAAGGTGACATGCTCGTACGGTTTGTAGAGAGGAATAATTTAAAAATAAAGAACACATCATTTAATCGTAAGGCAAACAAAAACTGGACATGGAAAAGCCCAAACAGTGCAACTAAAAATTTAATCGACTTCATTATAACTAATACTGTACTAAATAAATTAAAATCAAATGATCACAAGAAAGTGAAATGCAGAGTAAACAAAGACTTAAAAAGAGAAAGAGAGAAGTTATTTAGAATGAAGGGGCCAAATACACCAACAGTCAAAGAAAAGTCAGATGAGTTTGCAAATAGAATCCAGAATGATATTGTGATAGCTTGGTCCTCTTCTGAAACATCTTATAATGGCACAGACATGGCCTCAGTATTCTTTTCATTTTGATAATAGAAAACGTAATATGCGACTCCCTCACCTTCATGATTGCTCTTATATGTTAAAAAAAAAAATCATTGCACCATATGTGTGCGGGGGCAATCAGGCAGGTAGGGGAGAGGGGGGAGCAAGGGAGGGAGGAAGGTGAGGTGGCGCGATGCAGTACATTTCTTTTACGGGTATGTAATTTTAGCGTTGAACTTCATTTTAGTAGGGAGGGAAGGAAGATATGAATTTAGTGTTATGTGATCAAGTTCTTGTAGCATTCATTTAATCTTTTAACAATTACGTAATGGACACAATTTCGTGCAGTGCAGTCACCGAACGATATATAGTACACAGTGCTGTTATATATATATATATATATATATATATATATATATATATATATATATATATATATATATATATATATATATATCCACAATATAAACTCAAGTCATTCCCCAAACTCCGTTCAATGCCATTCTAGTGTATGTTGAAAGGTGGAGCGGCACACCTACTGAAGAGTGTGTGTGTTGACGTGACACTACCCGGGTACAACCAACAAACACGTGCTGATATACTGTCCACCAGTCCCACAGTGACGCACTAGTCATCCAGTGTCGACATTCATCAATACCAATGAATACTAAAATGAGGAGGTTCATATGTTTGAGTTATTGTGTAATTATGTACATGAAGTCCATCACATCTGTATAAGAATGTCAACATATTCAACAATTTTGACGTTACTTTGTTATTTATGATGGACAAATAAAATATTTTATTTTTATGCATTTATTTCTTAATCGTAATCTATAAATTTGTCAATAAACTACTATACTATTGACTGTGTGCGTGCGTGCGTGCGTGCGTGCGTGCGTGCGTGCGTGCGTGCGTGCGTGCGTGCGTGCGTGCGTGCGTGCGTGCGTGCACGTCTGCGTGCGTGCGTGCGTGCGTGCGTGTGTGTGTGTGTGTGTGTGTGTGTGTGTGTGTGTGTGTGTGTATGTGTGTGTGTGTGTGTGTGTGTGTGTGTGTGTGTGTGTGTGTGTGTGTGTGTGTGTGTGTGTGTGTGTGTGTGTGTGTGAAATTCACCATTGTCTGGAAGATCACGTGCTGGACTTGTGATGTCAGCCATCACCCTCTCCGAAAAAACTCAGAAGTCATAGATATGAATTTATGGGTAAGGCTGAGACCTCTCATACATCACAGATCCCCATCCCTTTAATCAAGGGGACAGTAGTCGCTCTCTGTCAGGGAAAAATCACGCCTTGCCGGGTAACAGACGCAGTCATTACTAAACTGTGTGTGTGTGTGTGTGTGTGTGTGTGTGTGTGTGTGTGTGTGTGTGTGTGTGTGAGTGTGAGTGTGAGTGTGTGTGTGTGTGTGTGTGTGTGTGTGTGTGTGTGCGTGTGTGTGTGAGTGTGAGTGTGAGTGTGAGTGTAAGTGTCGCTAGAGATCCCTGGTGTTCAGCTGCTCCGCTACTCATCTGTTCTATCACACTCAAAATTACTCATTGGAATTTCGTTGTGCATTGATTTACTGGAGGCTGAAAACTAATTTTTATATGAGATAGTTCTTTAGAAAAAAGAGACCATTTATGTATTCAGAATGAAGTGACTAAGGTTTTTTGAATATACAAATTAAAACTACATTTTTTTCAGTTGTGGATATGGTAAAAGAAATGGAATTCCACATTTCTGTTACATATATTCTTGGAAAAATATGTACTGTAATATTTTGCATACGAAAACTTTTTCTTCAAGTTATGTGAGAGAGGGAAGATCTCTGGGCCGCCACCCTCGTGTTCCTTGAGCCGTCGTGAGAGACGACTTGCCAAGATATTTCTGCAAGGTCTCCCCTCCCACCCCATCACACACCGCGTCGCCCGCCGCCCCTGGGTCAATATCTCACCAGGCACCTTTGACGTCCGCATTTCAAATATTCTGTGGCGTCAAAAGCTCTACATATATGCGAGATATATATATATATATATATATATATATATATATATATATATATATATATATATATATATATATATATATATATATATGAATATATATATATATATATATATATATATATATATATATATATAT
The DNA here is from genome assembly GCA_036785275.1 of Cancer borealis. Classification (NCBI taxonomy): domain Eukaryota; kingdom Metazoa; phylum Arthropoda; class Malacostraca; order Decapoda; family Cancridae; genus Cancer; species Cancer borealis. The sequence continues at coordinate 1,668 of JAXIVD010005222.1, read as the reverse complement.
ATATATATATATATATATATATATATATATATATATATAAATAAACAGCTGCCTATAAAAGGTCATCCAGTGTATTTGCTTGGAGTGACACGTTAGCAAACCACAGCCTCCCATCATCAAGGGTAAAGCAGAGACCCCGATATGAGAAGTGGCAATGTTTCTTTTGCCATGGAAGAGCAGGGAGCTCGGAAGAGAGCATAGAGAATGAAGACCTATATTGCCCGAGTCACTGAATTGCGGGGACATAAATAATGTTTTGAATGTTTTAGTTATACACGTCCACAATGGTAATGCATCTAACTGTAATATATAGGAAAGTAAATAACCGTTAAATAAGCAGATTTGCGATGGAAAATATACTTTAGTTAAGAGATAAAAGGTAACGATATCGATTGATTCATCGCAAGCTAGTCAGACGAGCTCGATTTCTTTTTTTTACTTGTTTAAAGGATATTCATACGTGTTCAAACTGCTTTATCTTGTTATCGAATCAATTGAGCTTTCTTACGGAGCGTTCCATAATTACTGACAGCCTGAAGTCTACATTTGCTTGTTGTGATCACGTAAACACCCATGTCATCGTGGTATTGTCCATAATGACGCCCATTTAGCGGCCAATCAGTTGGATTACTCGTCTTATTAAACTCGGTTACGCTCCAGGTACAAGCATCAGTTGAACAGAGTAGGATAGTGTTTTCTTGGTCAGGGCAAAACAGGGTACCATATTGTTAGTATGTATATATTACACGAGAAATGGAAATAAAGCTGGTTAGAGGTGCATCTGGTGTAATCAATGCGTTGTGCCTGGGCCGGCGTGTGGCGCTGGGAGGAGCCTGCCCACCCTCGTTAAGACAACATTGCCTGGTAAAATGCCCCGTGAGCCTCGAATAGTGTTTGTTTTCCTCAAGCCGCAGGATCACTCCTCACTGGGTTGTTTACCTCCTTGGCAAACATCCAATTACCTAATGGCAGTGGCCACACCTTAGCCGAGCCGCGTCCGGCCATCTCAGTGTCTTGATTACGACACACACACACAGGGACTAAGGAGTCAACACCCATTAGGCACCCAAACATTTTTCTTCCCAGAGTCTGGAGGTAGGTAGTACAGCTCGCTGGACGAGGTTTGTTGAAAACCTAATCCCATCAACACAAGTCACTCCTATTCTGGAATGAGATGCAGTGGCAAGTATTCTCAACTGGAGTTTTCGACTGATTGAAAGCGACAGAAACACGCTAACGTAATTTAGTGAATAAACACATCGTGGGTATTGTATTTTTGTTGTGTTCACGAGTTCACTGCAGTAATATACGGTTAGGAATAAAGGGTTTCATCCACACGCCACGAATGATCATTTCTGACAAACACATCAGGTAATAGATAATTAGAACCACCCAATGCACCTGCTTTTCCAGAATGTTCCTTAATAATCTTCATTCTAGTTTCATTACATTGGAAAAAAATATAAAGATACATAAATCTCCAATTATAACGTACCTACATGGCGCTGAGCAACAGTGCACATCTCCGCTTCCCTCCCTGGTCTTTGAAGTCCAGGCAGGTTATTCACTGAGTGTGGTAGGACAAACGGCCTCTACATTAGCCAGGTTACCACATTTACCTTCACCATTCAAGTGCTATTTCAAGTGTTACTTTAAGTGCTCATTTAC
>JAXIVD010005221.1:2500-30452 GCA_036785275.1 Cancer borealis | reverse complement strand
GGAAGGAAGGCAAGGATGGAAGGAAAACTACACCTCAACTTCCTTCTATTTCCTCCGCCACTTCCATTATTCTAGTTATTCCCTTTCCAATCCTTTCTTGTGTGTTTATCATATTGTCATCTCACCAATATCCAAACCCAAACACACACACACACACACACACACACACACACACACACACACACACACACACACACACACACACACACACACACACACACACACACACACACACACACACACACACAGTTGCGTGACACATTAGTTTTCACGTTGCTCTTGGGAGTGTTCAGAATGTAGGTGGCGTTGTCATGTCTAGTTTGTACTGAGCTCCTGAAGTCTGTCTAAAACTATATGTTTTCTTAGCCATCACTTCACTAATGCATTGAGACTTGCTTTGTGTGTGTGTGTGTGTGTGTGTGTGTGTGTGTGTGTGGTGTGTGTGTGTGTGTGTGTGTGTGTGTGTGTGTGTGTGTGTGTGTGTGTGTGTGTGTGTGTGACAAAGACTATGTCTAAATTCCTCACTCCAACATACTGACTCCCATCACGCTGCGCACAATTCTTTCTCTTCCACCTTCATCACATTGCCTTATTTTCTAGAGTGTTTCTGCCTCTCTCTCTCTCTCTCTCTCTCTCTCTCTCTCTCTCTCTCTCTCTCTCTCTCTCTCTCTCTCTCTCTCTCTCTCTCTCTCTCTCTCTCTCTCTCTCTCTCTCTCTCTCCTCTCTCTCTCTCTCTCTCTCTCAATATTTCTTTTCCCTTGTTATGCCATCCTCTTTCACCTCTCCTTCCCTTCTACCTTCTCCTCCCTTCCTTTCCCTCTCCCTCCCTCTACTTCCTCCTTCCCCTTCCCCCTCTCTTTCACCCTCTCCCTCCCTTCCCTTCCCTTCACCCTCGCTCCTTTTTCCGATTCATCTTGAGCAATATCAAGGAGATGAGTCAGAAATTTAATAAAACTTTGGGCACATACCAAAGGCGACGCCGGGGGGGAGGCAGCTTCAATAGGGCACTTTGTAGAGCCTGTGAAGAGTGTGTGTGTGTGTGTGTGTGTGTGTGTGTGTGTGTGTGTGTGTGTGTGTGTGTGTGTGTGTGTGTGTGTGTGTGTGTGTGTGTGTGTGTGTAAGAGAGAGAAAAAGGGAAAGAGAGAGAGAGTGATAACAATGGTAGATGTAAGACTAGTACTTCCCTTTCTCCTTTTCCTCCTCCTCTTCCTCCTCCTCCTCCTCCTCCTCCTCCTCCTCCTCCTCCTCCTCTTCTTCCCTCCTCCTCCTCCTCCTCCTCCTCCTCCTCCCTCCTCCTCCTCCTCCTCCTCCTCCTCCTCCTCCTCCTCCTCCTCTTCCTCCTCCTCCTCCCCTTCCTTGTAATCCTTTCTGTAGATACAACATTCTTCTCTGTCCTCTTAAATTCCAGGTCCTTCTTCGATTCACTTCTTTCCCGGTCAGCGTTGAATGAAGGGAGGATGGGTGGGTGGGGGGAGGAGTTTTCTACTGCTATATCCTTTCTCTACTCATAATAGTTAGTTTAGTTAAGTGAAATCAAACAGCCAGTTGATCTGTTGGTGTTTGTATTCCTTTGTAATCCTTTGTAACTCCTCAAGGGTTGATATACTGTATGTATCTTGTATGCGTCTCCACATTCCCTTTCTCTTCAATAACTTAACCTCACTTACACAACCGTCATCTTGTGTAATGGTGTTTCTAATCAGAGCTTGTCATCACTGCTGCTAAACTGGCGACGACACACTGCAGGAAAAAGAAGAAGTAGTAGTAGTAGTAGTAGTAGTAGTAGTAGTAGTAGTAGTAGTAGTAGTAGTAGTAGTAGTAGTAGTAGTAGTAGTAGTAGTAGTAGTAGTAGTAATAGTGTGGCGAAGATGAATTTTGCACCTCGGGAACGTCTCTGCCAACACTGCAAGTTGTTAGGGGCTTGAGGGACCTCCTTGTGTTCGAGGGGGTCACTTGGGTAGCAGGGACCAAGTTTACTCCATTAGGGAAAGACAGTGTGTGTGTGTGTGTGTGTGTGTGTGTGTGTGTGTGTGTGTGTGTGTGTGTGTGTGTGTGTGTGTGTGTGTGTGTGTGTGTGTGTGTGACATAATTCCTGTGTACACCTCGTTTGTTTATCATACACATACCATACCACACCCACACCCACATCATACCACATACCACACCCCACTACCACATACCACGGCCACAGTCACGCTACAGCACTGCACCATTACAGAAGAACAACATTTACCTCTTCCCCCTTCCCCCCCCGCCCCTCCACACACACCGCAGTACAAAAAGAATGAAGCCTCAAGCCAGCACACACACACTGTAATGACGGTAACAAAATAGCCTCGTGTCTAAAGGGGGAACTTAATTGTTTCCAACTTAATTATGTGTAGTACAGTTCTTCTCTCAAGACATACTTAACAGGCAGAGGAGGACAAAGGGACCAGGTAACAAGTGAATTTAAAAGTTAGTACGAGGGTGAGAGGAGACCTATATAGAGAAGGGAAACCTAATTGAAACTACGAGGATAGATGTAAAAAAAATAGCACCAGTACATATCAGTTAGTTAGCGGAATGGTCAATAGATGGCGTGTATTAAGGGGGAGGAGCCTCTTAGTCGGTTGATAGAAGTTGCTACATCTTTTCACAACCCAACGTTTAATACCATAAATTTACGTTCGTTCCTTAATGCTTTCCTGGATCATCGTCAACAATAAGGTGTGACTGAAAAGTGTCACCGATATCATGTAGTAACAATCGTCTGAGTGAGTCAAAGTATTACATAACGTAACAAACACATTATTTTCTATAGATATTTATGGTTTTGTGCGGCCCGGTGGTGTAGTGGTCCGCGCGCTCGACTCACAGCCAAGTGATACTGTGTTCGAATCATGGGTTGGATGGAGATAATTTAGATTTGCTTCCTTTCACGCTGTGTATATATGTTAAGTTCCTCTTCCAAAAGACTATAAATCATCTACGCCACACCAGGTGAAGTATATAAATAACGTAAAGATAGTTGATATATGCAAAGGTACGGAATGTAACTACCAACTAAACAATGACTCAAGTGCTTCGCCTCCCCCGACTCTCTAACCCGCCGCCTCCTCACCACCTCTCCTTAACCTTACAGTGGCGTGGCGAGTCAGGCAGACAACATCTACCCTCCCTACTGCTACTCTCTTTACGGCGGCCAAGTTAGTATCTAGTGAAGGACGTGGACTGGGATAGACTGACTGACTGACTGACTGACTGACTGACTGACTGACTGACTGACTGACATAACACATTACCGCCTCCGTTTCTAGAGAGTATTCGTTATCGCCACCACCGTTGTCACTCCCCGATAACGCCATTATCTGAGTTTCACAAGTTCATCGATATTTATGGTTTCACAACGAACCTCTTTGAATAAGTTTTCCCAAATCTCTGTCGTGTCGTGTATCAGTTTCATTATTCATAGTGGATAAAGTTTTGTTTTGCTTCGCTTCACCAGAGATAAAAAAGAAAAGAAACAAGTGAGTGAATTAATGAATGAGTTAGTGAGTGTGCGAGTGTTTTTATTTATTTTACATAATTTATATCTATTTCACAGGACTGGACGGGGCTCTGTATACGTAACTATCATCATCATCATCAGCAGCAGCACTTCCCTTTATTACTACCTTCGTCACCGCCTCCACGCCGTCCATTCGTAAGGTAAGCTATATCTTTCCCTCTCGCTTCCTTCCTTCCTTCCTTCCTCTCGTTCACGCTTAGAAAACAGTGAAGGAAAATATATCTCGCCATGTTGACAGACTTTGCAATGGCTGCCTCGTCGCTCCCACCACCGCCACCACCACCACCACCACCACCACACTCTCACCATCACTCAGCCTCCGGTTTCCCATTGTCTTTTATGTGCTGTATGGCCAAACAGACGCTATTGGACGAGTCACAAAGATCCAGGAGACAAATGGTGCGAGACTCCACCAAGGAACAATTCAACAACACCCAACACCAACACCACCACCACCACCACCACCACACTTTTATTTTTGTGGTAGGGTGTTGTTGGTGTTTGTGTGTGTTTGTCTGTCTGTCTCGTATCCTCTCTTCCTTCCATTGTTCTTGCCGGTATTCCACGCAGAAGGTCGGGTGTAATTTTGCATTCACCTCCCACCTGCACGTTATTCGGTGAAACGCGAGCCTCCTGTGGGGCCGCCTAGGTGACAGTGGGCTGCGTGTGTGTCTCGAGCCATGGGTGGAGGTGGGTGGTGGGTGGGTGAAGGACGCAGTATTCCTTTGTCAATGTACGTGGAGAGCTTCTGTGCTTCCCAGGACGTATCGCTTTGTCCCGCTGGCATCGTTCATTCGTTCGTTCCAATGGTATCGTGTTGCTTTGGGTGAGGTTGGAAAGGTAGGAAAGAGGAAAGGGAAAAAAACAGGAAGGTATGCACGTGAGATGCGTTTTCCAGCATACTTCTTAGTGGTTCTTGTTTACACGCCTCGACCTTTAACATCTATCTGTCTTCCTTCCTTTCTTCCTTCCTTCCTTCCTTCCTTCCTTCATCTCTCCCTTTCCAACACTACCTGCGCCTTTGTTCCTACTACCTGTAAATGTGATTCTCTTCCTCCTCCTCCTCTTCCTCTTCCTCTTCCTCCTCCTCTTTCGGTTTCCCTTTCTCCCAGTCTTTATGTAGTAGTAGGCAGTAAGGAAACTCAATCTTCTTATATATAAATATACTGTAAGTAAGTAGTGTACAATGCAGCAGAACTGTCGCGACGGTGTGGCTGTAGAGCGTGCTGTTGTCAGGGCGAGAGCTGCGGTGGAAGTCCGCCTCCCTCACGTCTCCTCGCTGGCCTGACCTCCGGCTTGACGACACACCGAACCACAGTCCCGCCTGAACCACCGAACAAGGGAGCCGGAATCTAACTACCTTGTTAAATAATTCAATACACTTGTCTACTACGCAACACGCCCATACATACACATTAAGCACAATATATAGTGAACAGAACACTCCCCCCTGAATCTCATTCACATAATAGTAGCTACATTTTCTACACCAAAAAGAAAAAAATCACGAAACACACACATGCATGCACACGCACTCACACAAAGCCTCGTGCGTACAACTTATTTACAAATGGAACATTCTTTAAGCTTCCTGATCCTCTCTGAACGCCTCAGCATCTGCCGCTGTCGTGTTGCCGTCCCCTTCTTCATCGTCATCAGCTGCGTCTTGCTCTTCTCCGCCATCAACTCTGACAGGGAGCCGAATGAGGAGCTCGTCATCATCGTGTCTCCCCTCCACCGTACTGTCCTCGACACCGTCACCAATACGCGGACGAAGGTCTTTAACATGACGGGGAACTCCGTTGACTTCGGCGGCATGGTCTGACAGCATCCTCGTAACCGTGCCTGCTTCATACCGTGTGTCACAGCGAGCGTTGGGGGGTTTGACCCATACTTTATCCCCGTCATGATACGGCCCCCTTCCTGCCAGGTCTTCCTCTGTAGTACGCGTACAAGGACCCACCTCGCGTATTCTCACAGTGTACCGGTACAGCAGGTTTGAGGGAGCAGTTGCTGACTCTACATCATCCAGGGGTCTCAAGTTATATAAATACACCGCCTCCTCCACAGAGCAGCCCTTCCTTGCCGCAATAACCTTGACAGAACGGTGGCACCTCTCTACTATCCCATTCCCTGAAGGAACGTGCGCACATCTGAACCGCAATGTGACATTCCACCGTCGTGCGAAACTTGCAAAGAGCTTGCTGCGGAAAGCAGTGTCGTTGTCGGTTAGTAGTTCCTCCGGCGCTCCGCGTTCACAGAAAATTGCTTCCAGCTGCTTAATAACACTCTCGCTGGTTTGAAGCCTCAACTGTCGCCATACCGTGAACCTTGACGGACCGCAGTCGATGAGACTCAGGTACGGCTTGCCTTTGAAATGAGTTATGTCCATGCCGACACGCTGCCACACCTCGTCCACCTCCAGGCTCCCTCTCCGCCACTTAACGGGTGCAGGGTCGATGGCATGACAAGTCTCGCAGTCCGCCACAATGGAGTGTACTTGCCGTCGGGTGACTGTCGGAAGTACCCTCTTTACAAAGTAAAGGGTTCGTTTTACACCTGGATGTCCTGTAGCGTGATGAATCTCCGCTATCTTACTGTCATCCACTTCAGCAGTGGCAGCACACATGGGTTGCAAAACAGAGGAGAGAGTAGACGGCGTGGGTGGAGGAGGGTGCGGGACATGTGCCTTTAACCAGCGCTGTGGCACACGAGTCAGACTATCAGCCTTGTTACCACTGGACGGGACGAGTATCACAGTCAGCTGAAAGGCGTATTCTTTCACCATCGATGTCACGATGCCAATCCTTCTCCGAATAAGCATCTCACTCGCCGCCTTTGTACGAAGTCTGCTCCTTCCTGTCAACGCGTCAGTAATCCAGCGATGCACCGTGGAGGAGTCAGTTAACAACTCCACCTTCCTAAATTCCCAGGCCAGCGCGAGATTAAGTCCTTTGATGACAGTCTAACTCGGCCATATTAATGTGCGTGGCATCGTCCTTACGAAGCTGGCTGGCATCCTCTACGACGCATCCATCCACCTCAACTGCAACGCCGAGAGCAAGGGAACTAGCATCAACCCAGATCCTGGCCTCGTCACTCCTAACACTCCATTTGCCTCGAACCGGGTCATTCTTCCTGACTTCGGCGTCAGTCTCCTCCAGCATCCTTCTTAGTTCTCCGTCAGTGACAGCGTCGTCCCACTTTTCTGTTAGGTTATTCACCTTCCTCTTCACGTAAGCCGTAGCCACTCGTAGCCACCCGCACACTGGATAATGGCCTGTTAACTTGCCGCAATATGAGAACACCGTCCGTCGCGTCATCATTTTCGGTACATCTGGCACGGCGTTGTCTCTCCTCCAGACAAGATCTCCTTGCTCCCCCCAGACCTTTAGACCTAATGCTCGCCCACCCTCAGCGAGCCTCACGTGTGGGGAGCTAGTCAGTCCATATTTCTTCAGGTGCTGTTCCACATAACTGGCCGAGACGACGTCCTCGTTGACTAGGATGTCATCGATGTAAGCAGAGGTTCCCTTCCGTACGACTGGGTCTTGTGAGAGGACACAATCCAGCACCGCCCTCATTACCAGCGGAGCCACGTTCAGGCCGAAACCTAACCGCGTCAGGCAGTACCGCCTTCCCTTAAAGCTCACTGTCTGGTAGGGCCACAGTGAGTCACGGATTCGTATCTGCAGGTACGCCTTGGTCAGGTCCACGATGCACACATTCGCATCCTGTCTCCGCCAGATCCTCAGCTTATCCGAGCACACGTCTGAATCTGCCGTAAACGCGTCGACGTGCGTGTTGAGTTCCCGGAAGTCCATTACTGGGCGCACCTTACTCTTGTTCCGCTGCACGACTGCCATCAGCGGAATCAGCCCCTTAGCCGGCCCGTGTACCCGCTCGTCATACGGGAGCAGCCACCCATCATCAATCCATCGCTGCAGCTCTTTCTCGTACGATTCCCTTGCGTCTTGGGGCACAGCATACTCAGCCGCCTGGTTCCGCAGGACCCCGGGCTCCTTGCCCTCTGCCCACTTCCATGCAGCAGTCCAGCAGTTCGCACTCTGGTCGTAGTCGGCAGTGAAGTCAGGTTCGTCCACTTTCAGATCCACGTTTGTAGCAGCACAAATCACGTCCTCAACTCCAAAACGCACTCCACACTGAGGATCAACTGTGACCCCACCGAGCTCACGTATGCCGTCCATGCCCAGAATAAAGGGGAAGCCAAGGGGCATCTCTGTGCTCACACATACACAGACATCTGCACGAGCGCCACCGTGTAACTGAAGTCGCAACACGCCCGTTCCTTCGCACTGCCACTTATCCCCACTTGCGGTAACCAAACAAATATCGCTCCTCGTCCACGCCTTACAACAGGAGACATGAGCAACACTGCGCGAACACCCTGTGTCAACCAACACACGACGTCGGACTCCATCTACTTTCAACACAGCACTGGGCAGCACCTCTTTTACTGACTGTCGTGAGAGGAGGCTGGCGCTGATGCCCCCTCTCCGTTCTCGTTTACCCGACACGCCGAAGCGAAGTGGCCGGCCGCACCGCACTCATAACACTTGCCCCTGCGTCGTGGGCGGCCCAGACTGCCCCGTCCTCTAGCACCTCTGCCCGCACCAGTAGCGTGGCGGGCTAGACAGTCTCTGGCGAGGTGATTCGGGCCACCACACGTGTAACACCTGAAGTTCACGGCAGCTGCGCAAGGTTCCCCACTCGGCGTCGTTGAAGCCCCGAAGCACGCCTCCGATAACGACCCAACAGTGCCGTCGTCCTTGAGGACTGCTCTTGCTCGCGCTAGAATCTGCTCCAAGTCGAGTGTTTCCAGGCGCGACCCAGCTCTTAGGAGCTGGCGAACATCCTCTGGCAGGCCGGTCACAAAAGCACAAGCGAGGGCTTTGTCAGTCATCCCGCCAAACAACATGGCTAAGCGTCGCAGCTCAGCCAAGTACACGTCAGGGGTTTCACCACTGCCCAACTGTTTCACCACTGCCCAACTTCCTGTTAATGAACTGTTCATAGGCCACGTACTGATCCACTGCAAACGCGGCCAACAGCGCCTTTTTCACTTTCTCTGTTGACTTCCCGTCAGGCTCAGCCAGCTGTAGGTAGACGGCGAATGCACCACCGGTGAGGCGAAGAGGTATGACACTCGCCACGTCGCTAATATTCCGCAGCTTGCAGACCAACTCCAGCTTCTGTAACCACTCCGTCACCGAGTGGTTGCCACTGCCGTCGAACTCGGGAATGAGCTTCAAGTCAAAACCCTCCATACTGCCCAGATAGCTTGTAGTAGTAGGCAGTAAGGAAACTCAATCTTCTTATATATAAATATACTGTAAGTAAGTAGTGTACAATGCAGCAGAACTGTCGCGACGGTGTGGCTGTAGAGCGTGCTGTTGTCAGGGCGAGAGCTGCGGTGGAAGTCCGCCTCCCTCACGTCTCCTCGCTGGCCTGACCTCCGGCTTGACGACACACCGAACCACAGTCCCGCCTGAACCACCGAACAAGGGAGCCGGAATCTAACTACCTTGTTAAATAATTCAATACACTTGTCTACTACGCAACACGCCCATACATACACATTAAGCACAATATATAGTGAACAGAACACTTTATCTAATTTATCAGTTATGTCCTCATGCATGGAAATAAGGCGGGAACGTCACAGCAATAGTCTGACTCTAAGTGAATATAAAGACATTTTTTGGACTCGTTCATAAGTATTCTCAGCCAAGACGTCAAGACGGATAGATGTTAAAGAATACTCAATTATGTGATACGTATAGTTATACTTGTATTTATACTTATTCCTTATACAACATCAGTTAATTCTTAATTTAAGTTTGCATTGTGAAAACATATTATATCGCTCTTGATTTGTATTGTTTTGCCAACGAAAAAGAGAAGAAAAGGATAGTAAATAACATTGTTCTTAAATTACACAAGATATTCCTCTCTGTAATGGAATAACTTTTATAAATCTAGCGTGTCCTTTGTCTAGAAATCAATCCGGAAGTAGAAATAGTATGTTTATGTTGACAATTATTCCAAGATATGACGATAAACATAATAATCATTCGTCGTAAATAAAGTAGATTGAATTGAGCATCGACAGGGATAAAAAGTTGCTTCTATCTGACTCTACATTAACGTAAAGGTCAGTAAACCAACGCTCGTAATGGTATTGGCTGACGCTAAGCAGGGAGAAGATATTGGGAAAGTCAGCAATACGATTTAGACCCCAAAAAAATATAGACGAGAAGAAAAGTTAGCTCCATGTTTTATACCTTCGCTAAAAGTCATGATATATTAGTTACCGTTAAAAAATTAATATATATGAATCTAATATAACTTCATGGTTTTTTTTATGATTATTACCATGTGTGTTTAGAGGTTATAGTAAAATATATTGATTGGTTTGTAGGCTGAGACGGTACTGTATTGTGTAGTGTGTTGTGTGTAGATACAGTTACAGAAAAGAATGTTATGTTAGGTTAGGTCAGGAATTTAAGGGTAATTGATGGCATGTACATACTTACATACTTACATACATACATAGGGTTAAGGAAGAGTTACTTAATTATCTCTGTTACATAATGTTTTTTTTCTGTTACTTTTTTCACTGTATACTTATTCGGTTTTATTTATCTTTTTATTTATTTTTTATTTATTTATTTATTTTAGTATTTTTTTCGAGAACACAATCCACTTTCGAGACATTTTATCTATTTTTTCTTTCTTTCTCTCTTTCTTTCTTTTTTTTTGTTATCAGTCATTCCATTTCCGTTTCCCATTCCACTTTTTTTTTTTTTCCTGTTTCTTCGAGTTCTCTTCCTTCTTCCTCTTCCTCCTCTTTCTCTTCCTCCTCCTTCTTTTTTATTCTTACTGTAATTATTTTTGTCGTATTCTTTCTTTTCTTTTTCTCCTCCTAATCCTCATCCTCCTCCTCTTCCTCTTCCTCTTCCTCTTCCTCTTCCTCCTCCTTTCATCACAATCACGCACTCTTCATTTTCCTTATTACACTCTTTCTTACCCAATCTTTTAACCTTTGTCATCACTTCCTCCTCTTGTCCACCAATTGGAGCAAAGAACCTTATTAGAGAGAGAGAGAGAGAGAGAGAGAGACAGAGAGAGAGACAAGAGAGAGAGAGAGAGAGAGAGAGAGAGAGAGAGAGAGAGAGAGAGAGAGAGAGAGAGAGAGAGAGAGAGAGAGAGAGAGAGAGAGAGAGAGAGAGAGAGAGAGAGAGAGAGAGAGAGGAAAAAGAAACTGTCAACAGCGGTCGTGACGCCACACACAATTCTATGTTTGCTTTTCCTTGCTCTCTCGGGGGAAGGAAACGGAAAGGGAAGGACAGGATGAGAGAGAGAGATAAAAAAGATAGAATGGAGGAGTTGGGAGGAGGGAGGAGAAGAGGGGAAAACGTAAAGAAATAATAGCAAAAGGACTATAAGAGAGAGAGGTAGGAAAAAAAAGAGTAAGAGCCGCAGTGCGCATAGCCGTCTCCTGTTTTAACCTCGCCCTTACCTCTCCCTCCCAGTGTCTTGTGTCTATACGTAAAGACAATGGAGTAACGCAAGTCAACTGGATGAAGGTGGCGAGGAAAAGGAAAAGGCAAACAAAACAAGGAAAACACTGTAGATGTAAAAGAACAAAGAGATAATTAGATGTTTTTTGTTGTTTTTTGTCTTTTTCATTTTTTCTTTATTTTTCATCTTCGTCGTCTTTTTGTTGTTGTTGTTGTTGTTCTTATTCTTCATTGTATTTATCTTCATCCGCCTTTCCTTCTTCATCGTTTTCTTTCACTTCTTCATCTTCTTCCTCATCATCTTTCTCATCATCTTCATCATCATCATCTTTATCATCACCATCTTCATCATCTTTATCGTCCACTTCTTCATCTTATTTTTAATCATGTTCCTCCTCCTCCTCCTCCTCCATCTCCTCCTCCTCCTTCTCCTTCTTCTCCTCCTCCTCCTACACTTTCATTCTTTTTAATTGCTTCTGGCAGGTGAACTTTGGCTTCTGCGAAACACTTACACTAAACAAGGCAGGATCGGCTCCACAGCGATCTTGACCCTGTGCCTCCCCGAACCACTCTCCACTAGATGGCCTGAGGCGAGGGTTCAAAGTGATGGTGGTGGTGGGAGTGGTGGTGGTGGTGGTGGTGGTGGAAGGCTGATGGAAGGCTGATGGAAAGAGAAGAGAAGAAAAGAAAATATCGGAGAGGCCTCTTGTAAGATAGAATAATAAGTATAATGTGTATAAACTGACCTCACCTGACCTGAGCTAGCGTATTGGTGTCACTCTCAACTTTGCCAAATTACCTCGTGTCTAATTCACCTGGAGGAGGAGGAGGAGGATGAAGAAGAGGAGGAGGAGGAGGAGGAGGAGGATAAATAATCAACCTACTTTCGTCAGACACACAAGCCTCGCCACACACCAACGCACACCAACACATACACCATTGAGGCTCCGTGACAGCACACACCTCACGCTGCTTCCACTCTCTCCTCTCCCGCCTCTGTCGTTGAGCCAAGGTCCGAGAAAGGCTCACCAAGACCGGCTTTAATTGCGCTGCTTTTAGGAAAGTTTTGATTCAACTTCATTGTGGAGAAAAGGAGTTATTGTTATTATTATTATTATTATTATTATTATTGTTATTATTGTTATTATTATTATTATTGTTATTGTTATTGTTATTATTATTATTATTATTATTATTATTATTATTATTATTATTATTATTATTATTATTATTATTATTATTATTTACCATGTAATAAGTTTTGCTAAAATATATCCTCTTTGCCCAAAAAAAACAAACTTTAGTCTCCTGAAAAATAATTTGGTATTAGCCTCTCAGCAGGGGACGGATGGCTGGATGGCTGCATGACGATGAGAAGCTCGCCATAAAAAGACTAAGACATTTACCAAAAAGATGAGGAATTGACTTCATAAGGAGCTCTGACGCACTACTTAAAGGGAGCTTACTTTGGAAGGGCTGCCAGGGCCTCATTTTTTGGAAACATTTAGCAAAGAGTAAATAAGAAACGTAGAAAGCCAATGCATACTGGTAAATAATAATAATAATAATAATAATAATAATAATAATAATAATAATAATAATAATAAATAATAATAATAATAATTTAGTTTCATCCCAAGGCATAGGCAAGGCGGAGAGATAAAGTGAGTAAATATATACAATAACAATACAATACTACCGACAAAAACATTACTGATATAAAGGGAATAGCGAGAATGAAAATGAAAATACAGGATGAAGAACTTTAAAAATAGATTGACAGAAAATGTTTGAAAATTAGTAACTTTTATTGAGTGGAGGTCAGAGTGAGGTGAGCGGGGGGAGGGTTAAGTGATCAATAAGTCTAGACGAGTTGCAGCCATTAGTATAGCAAGGAAAGGAGATTACAGTGTCGTTTGAAAGACTCGAAACCTCGGTAAAAGATAAAAATTTGATAAGCGGCTTGAACTTTGACTTCCTTGTGCTAGATGTTACCTTAGAGTGGAGTTAAGGATTGTAAGAGGAAGGGAAAGAAGGTGAAGAAACTAACGAAGCTTTTCCTTATGTATATTCAGTGTAAAGGATAAAGGAATGAGTTGTTGAGGTGGTACAAATATAACTTAACTGTAGAAAGAATTGATAAGTTAGAGATTAAGTGTTAATTTGATACATAATTGTGTGTTGTTTGTTTATTAGAATAGGAAAGTTTCAAGGTGATACTTAAGGTTTTAAAGACCATAGTTTATCCTTATAATTTATACCTTTCAGTTATTCACGAGTGTTGAAAGTCATTGAACAAATTAGAGGAAAATAGAACTTAATATTTTCTTTCTTATTTTGTTTATTAAGTTCAGTCATTATTTCATACACTATTTTAACTTTCAGACTTACATTATATACTTTCGGAATTTTGAGAAAAGTAAAAGTAAAACTGAATTCAAGGACCAATTTACCGAATCACTTCAAGTTTTTTTTTCACGTTCCTGAGAAATGTGTTAAAAATAAATGAATGCCTTTGATGTGACCATGGGCCTCTACGTAGCTTTAATAATGTGCCTTTAAGGTGCTGAAAAGGTGTAGTCAGCTCCATGGAATCAATATTTTTCCTCCTGCCCTCTTTTCCCAGCCCAGACCTGCCCAGCTTTATCCTCCCTTCCTTTCTGATGCATTCCAAAAAATTATCATTGCAACATTACGGTGAATTATCGTTTTTATTTCATTTAAACTTTAGATATTAGTCGTACATGTTTATTTCGAGGTAGGATATCAAATACTTACTCATTTTTTAGTTTTTTTTTTATGTAGATCCATAGATAATGTCCGTTTTCTTTCACTTGGTAGGACTCTGAAGACTTATACTCTCGCTCGCCAGGCCAGGTCGTTGAACTTGTACATGAAATTACTATAAAATCTTCGTTTCAACATTGCAATATTTTTCTGACAAATGATTCTCTTACTGAAATATGATTGAAAATGTTGCAATAAATGCCTAACACCACGTAGTTTGAAAATAGTGAACATTGTACAATTGTTAAAAAAATAAGTGTGGAAAGTGGAGTGGAATTGCACCTCAAAATAATATACCGAAAAGTTTACAGAAAATAACCTAAAAACGTTTATGTAATTGTCTTTTCTCTTATTGCGACATTATAAATACATGTGTCCTGTATTCCAATAGTGTTATATTAATTTATATTTTATATTTATATATAAATATTTTTTGTCCTGTTTACTCTATTCCTTCCCTAACCCCCCTCTTGGTGTCACTTAATTACCAAAACTTAATAGAAGGAATACAAAGATGATTGAAATAATACATTGAGTGATTTGGTGCCGGAGTAACGACCTGGCGAGGTGATGGAGGTGTGTTATTGTTAGGTTGTAGTAAAAGCTGATCACATGTTACCAAGATTGTAACGTAACCAACAGTATTAAACGAGTAACTAACATAACAAATACACCCATTCTTTAAGCTTCCATTGGTGAAAAAAATGACAGAAGAAAGTTACTGGATTCCTATTTCAGTTTGGTCGTAAGAAGACATTCAAAAATATCCGTCCGGCTCTTGAAGACTTTCCGTTCGCGACTCTCAGACATCCATAAGCCTCGCCTCGCCTCGCCTCGCCTCGCCTCGCTATGTCTGCTTGTTCAGCCATCGTCCAGTGCTCTCACCTCACGCCTATGGTCACGCTGCAACACACACGAACCACTGGGACCAAAGGGGGAGACACTTCGCTGCTGTACAGGTCCGTGAACTGTTTAGTTAGAATGGACCCAACAGTGGAGACGTACATGAGTGGGAAGGAAAAAAAAAGGAACAAGACCACCACTGAGACGCAGGACATTGTGGTGGAAACAGGTAGTCGAGTAACACCTGGGAATGATTTTTTTTTGTCTTTGTTTATTTTTTTAAGATTTGTGATTGTGTTTGTTAAAGTTGATTTGTTTCTTATATAAGGATGTTTTAAAAAGGAACGATGTATAACCACCACCACCATTACTATCATCTTATCCTCCTCATCCTCCCCGCTATCATTAAATAATATCATAATGAGAGAGAGAAAAAATTACTTGCCACCACTGCTAGTTGTCTTGCTTGACCTTTGATGAATTAATTAAGTGTCCTTGACCACCACCACTCGCACCAGATATGTTAAAAAGGACACAATAGTAGAAAAAAAAGACATTAACTAAACCAAAACTGTATTTCACCAATGGTTTAATGTCTTCATAATAGCATTCAGCTCATTCAATACATAAATCCATTCTAAATATTCCAAAGAGTTATTTAAGATTAGGTTATGATGGATTTTAGGTTAAATTTTGTTAGTAAAGAACCACATGAGGTTGATGGCATAATATTTTACCTTCCTTAAAAAAAAAAAAACCTTCTCAAGAAAGACGGAGGATGCAAAAAGATGAAGTCTGCAGCAGCTGGGAATGAGATGGAAGTAATGCGGCAGAGTTATGAGGCGAGACTTTCCGCGGTAGTCAGCGAGAAAGGAAAGGTAGTCTGGGAAAGTG
The DNA here is from genome assembly GCA_036785275.1 of Cancer borealis. Taxonomy (NCBI): domain Eukaryota; kingdom Metazoa; phylum Arthropoda; class Malacostraca; order Decapoda; family Cancridae; genus Cancer; species Cancer borealis. The sequence continues at coordinate 14,834 of JAXIVD010005221.1, read as the reverse complement.
GAAGACAAAAAAATAAAACACGAGAACATAAGAGAGAGAGAATTACGGCATTAGGAGAAGGTGAGGAAACTGACTTGTATCTAAAAAAAAAAATATATTCAGAGAAATAAAAGAGACGAAGCACTTCAATATAATCATAAATAGTAAAAAAAAAAAAAAAAAAAAAAAAAATGGTGCAATACATGAAACTAGACAATAAATTGAGAGAGAGAAAAAATATAATAGGAACGAGAGGAGTATAAAAGGAAGAGGAAACTAAGCAGGATGATAACGTTCAGATGACTATCGCTGGACAGGAAAAAGTGTGGAGGAAAAAGGAAGAAACATGATGTGGTAAAATGACCTGAAAATGGATGCGAGGTGGTGGATGAGATCGACCAAGTGCCAAGAAGCATTTAATGAAATTCTGCCCCAGGAGGCACTAATGTCACAGGCGATAAAAGGAGAACCAGGAAGGAAGGCTGAAGGAAACATTGGAGAAGACTCGCCAGGAAAATGCTTGACGTTTATTAAGGATAGAGGAAAGACTATTATTGTGACAAGAGAGGGAGGTAGAATTAGGATTTTTTTTGCAGGATATCAAGGACTAACTAGATATGTTACGGAAATTTATAAAGAAAAGAAAACTGTGGTAAAAAATAAGGTTTGAAAAGTTACAAAGATGCAGAACAATAGTTAAAGGAGATTCTGGTGAAGCTTTGACCAGGAAAGAAATGTGGGAGGATGTGAAGGGAAAGGAAATGTTGACGGAAGTAGAAAGAATACTCAGAGGGAATGTTTTGAATGGATGCAAGAGATGAATGCGTCCATCCATCTAGAACGTTGTTACGGAGAGATACTAGAGATGTCGAGGCTGTGAGAGAATACGGTATAAAAGAAAAAAATATATTGACATTCATATGGAAATGCAAGTGAGGTTATGACTGAAATTGTAGTGACGGAAAAATATGCGGGAAATAAATAGTGATGGAAATACTCGCATTGAATAGAAATCCACGAAACATGATTATTATTGTGAAGTTTCCGAATATTTACTGAAATAATGGAAAGTTTGCTGGACAAACTTTGGAAATGAATTACCTTGAATTTCATTTGAATTGATGTTATGATTATTCCATTTTTTGAGTTCATAGATGCTCTTATATACATATATATATATATATATATATATATATATATATATATATATATATATATATATATATATATATATATATATATATATATATATGTATATATATATATATATATATATATATATATATATATATATATATATATATATATATATATATATATTATGTGTATATATGAGGTGTGTGAGTGAAGGAGTTAATTGAGTGAGTTATATTATTACAATGGACACACAACGGTATCATCCCCTTGGTAATGCACTCAATGACCCTCCGTCCTGCTGATGGCCCGAGGGACGCACCCTTCGGGTATGACACGCAGCACCGGAGACGGAAACGTTTTGGAGGAAGGTTGGCTCAGATGGGAGGGAAGAGTGATTAATGGGAGGGAAGAGTGATTATAACATTATCATTATTTATTTATCAGAATGCAAAGCATAAACTTAATTTCATCCAAAGTTACTGAATAGGTAGTTTTACGGCAACGATTTGTTAGTGGTCATCAAGTGTTTGGTTGAAGTTATCGAACCTTCCCGGGAATGAGTGTGTTGATCCTGAGTCAAGGTGACGAAGGTTGATCAGTTATCCAGGTCGTGAATATCAGTGATGAGTTGAGTTGCTGCCTTTCTGCCTTGTCACAGTCTGCTTCAATAATAAGGGCCAATGGAGGAGCCTCATCTGGTTTCCTTATCCTGAACGGTTACTCTGGAAAATATAGAACATAAAAACCCTTTTCCCGATGGTTTTTGACGGTTTTTACACAAGCATTTCCTGAAATAAGAAAACTTACTCAACAAATCTTATTGCAAAAAGATGTACAAGTTTTAGTCCAATATTTGTTCACGTATCTGTAACGGAAATGGATCTTCGATTTTATGCGCCGAACATTTCCACCAGAATTTTGACATCTCTTGAAAATTGTTCTCGAATCTGAAGTCAGTTTTTTTTATTACTACTATAATAAATATAAAAAAACCCACTAATTTAACTCTATATTGTCAAATGTTTATAATGGGATACATAAGATTTAACTTTACTGAACGATGCTTGTTTTCATACCACCAAAATGCATGGAGATCATCCCTTTAAATCCACACAATATAACGGGTTAGAGTTATTTCGTTTTCCTATATATAACTCTTACTAAAGTGTAATCCACTTACACATGGGAAAACAAAATGAAACACAACACAACACAACACAACACAACACAACACAACACAACACAACACAACACAACACAACACAACACAACACAACACAACACAACACAACACAACACAACACAACACAACACAACAACACAACACAACACAACACAACACAACACAACACAACAACACAACACAACACAACACAACACAACACAACACAACACAACACAACACAACACAACACAACACAACACAACACAACACAACACAACACAACACAACACAACACAACACAACACAACACAACACAACACAACACAACACAACACAACACAACACAACACAACACAACACAACACAACACAACACAACACAACACAACACAACACAACACAACACAACACAACACAACACAACACAACACAACACAACACAACACAACACAACACAACACAACACAACACAACACAACACAACACAACACAACACAACACAACACAACACAACACAACACAACACAACACAACACAACACAACACAACACAACACAACACAACACAACACAACACAACACAACACAACACAACACAACACAACACAACACAACACAACACAACACAACACAACACAACACAACACAACACAACACAACACAACACAACACAACACAACACAACACAACACAACACAACACAACACAACACAACACAACACAACACAACACAACACAACACAACACAACACAACACAACACAACACAACACAACACAACACAACACAACACAACACAACACAACACAACACAACACAACACAACACAACACAACACAACACAACACAACACAACACAACACAACACAACACAACACAACACAACACAACACAACACAACACAACACAACACAACACAACACAACACAACACAACACAACACAACACAACACAACACAACACAACACAACACAACACAACACAACACAACACAACACAACACAACACAACACAACACAACACAACACAACACAACACAACACAACACAACACAACACAACACAACACAACACAACACAACACAACACAACACAACACAACACAACACAACACAACACAACACAACACAACACAACACAACACAACACAACACAACACAACACAACACAACACAACACAACACAACACAACACAACACAACACAACACAACACAACACAACACAACACAACACAACACAACACAACACAACACAACACAACACAACACAACACAACACAACACAACACAACACAACACAACACAACACAACACAACACAACACAACACAACACAACACAACACAACACAACACAACACAACACAACACAACACAACACAACACAACACAACACAACACAACACAACACAACACAACACAACACAACACAACACAACACAACACAACACAACACAACACAACACAACACAACACAACACAACACAACACAACACAACACAACACAACACAACACAACACAACACAACACAACACAACACAACACAACACAACACAACACAACACAACACAACACAACACAACACAACACAACACAACACAACACAACACAACACAACACAACACAACACAACACAACACAACACAACACAACACAACACAACACAACACAACACAACACAACACAACACAACACAACACAACACAACACAACACAACACAACACAACACAACACAACACAACACAACACAACACAACACAACACAACACAACACAACACAACACAACACAACACAACACAACACAACACAACACAACACAACACAACACAACACAACACAACACAACACAACACAACACAACACAACACAACACAACACAACACAACACAACACAACACAACACAACACAACACAACACAACACAACACAACACAACACAACACAACACAACACAACACAACACAACACAACACAACACAACACAACACAACACAACACAACACAACACAACACAACACAACACAACACAACACAACACAACACAACACAACACAACACAACACAACACAACACAACACAACACAACACAACACAACACAACACAACACAACACAACACAACACAACACAACACAACACAACACAACACAACACAACACAACACAACACAACACAACACAACACAACACAACACAACACAACACAACACAACACAACACAACACAACACAACACAACACAACACAACACAACACAACACAACACAACACAACACAACACAACACAACACAACACAACACAACACAACACAACACAACACAACACAACACAACACAACACAACACAACACAACACAACACAACACAACACAACACAACACAACACAACACAACACAACACAACACAACACAACACAACACAACACAACACAACACAACACAACACAACACAACACAACACAACACAACACAACACAACACAACACAACACAACACAACACAACACAACACAACACAACACAACACAACACAACACAACACAACACAACACAACACAACACAACACAACACAACACAACACAACACAACACAACACAACACAACACAACACAACACAACACAACACAACACAACACAACACAACACAACACAACACAACACAACACAACACAACACAACACAACACAACACAACACAACACAACACAACACAACACAACACAACACAACACAACACAACACAACACAACACAACACAACACAACACAACACAACACAACACAACACAACACAACACAACACAACACAACACAACACAACACAACACAACACAACACAACACAACACAACACAACACAACACAACACAACACAACACAACACAACACAACACAACACAACACAACACAACACAACACAACACAACACAACACAACACAACACAACACAACACAACACAACACAACACAACACAACACAACACAACACAACACAACACAACACAACACAACACAACACAACACAACACAACACAACACAACACAACACAACACAACACAACACAACACAACACAACACAACACAACACAACACAACACAACACAACACAACACAACACAACACAACACAACACAACACAACACAACACAACACAACACAACACAACACAACACAACACAACACAACACAACACAACACAACACAACACAACACAACACAACACAACACAACACAACACAACACAACACAACACAACACAACACAACACAACACAACACAACACAACACAACACAACACAACACAACACAACACAACACAACACAACACAACACAACACAACACAACACAACACAACACAACACAACACAACACAACACAACACAACACAACACAACACAACACAACACAACACAACACAACACAACACAACTCTTCCCATCCTCACACTCACCTCATCATCATAACTCATACCACCCACGTCCCTGCTCCTGCCCACGCCCACGCCCCTGTCCCCAACATCACCTCATCTTCATAACGTGCATCCACCTAATTATGTACATAAAACAACCAATTTGTAACCTTTAAACACCACAGAAATAGTTAGAAATCATGTTAATGTTGTAATTGTACCTCAAAATAATGTCAGGGAAAGGTAGCGAGCAAGGAAGGAAGAGCGGTCAGGTCAATCGCTGTGTTAATGAGGTGAGGTCAAACACGGGTCAATGGTCAGTGAAGGACGTGTTCAGTGCGTAGTGATTAACAATGCAGACGATTATGTAACCACCGCTACAGTTTCCTAAGAGTGTTCTGACGCGACTCAACTCAATTCAACCCGACTCGGCGTAACCTGACAGAGTGAAGGTGTTATCAGGCAATCATATCTGGCATCGCATTTATATTTACTGGAAACCTTGACACACAAACACACACACACACACACACACCTACACACACACACACACACACACACACACACACACACACACACACACACACACACACACACACACACACACACACACACACACACACACACACACACACACACACACACACACACACACACACACACACACACACACACACACACACACACACACACACACACACACACACACACACACACACACACACACACACACACACACACACACACACACACACACACACACACACACACACACACACACACACACACACACACACACACACACACACACACACACACACACACACACACACACACACACACACACACACACACACACACACACACACACACACACACACACACACACACACACACACACACACACACACACACACACACACACACACACACACACACACACACACACACACACACACACACACACACACACACACACACACACACACACACACACACACACACACACACACACACACACACACACACACACACACACACACACACACACACACACACACACACACACACACACACACACACACACACACACACACACACACACACACACACACACACACACACACACACACACACACACACACACACACACACACACACACACACACACACACACACACACACACACACACACACACACACACACACACACACACACACACACACACACACACACACACACACACACACACACACACACACACACACACACACACACACACACACACACACACACACACACACACACACACACACACACACACACACACACACACACACACACACACACACACACACACACACACACACACACACACACACACACACACACACACACACACACACACACACACACACACACACACACACACACACACACACACACACACACACACACACACACACACACACACACACACACACACACACACACACACACACACACACACACACACACACACACACACACACACACACACACACACACACACACACACACACACACACACACACACACACACACACACACACACACACACACACACACACACACACACACACACACACACACACACACACACACACACACACACACACACACACACACACACACACACACACACACACACACACACACACACACACACACACACACACACACACACACACACACACGTTACATTCACTGCGTGCCGGAAATTATTAACAAGAAACTATATAACACTTACGGAATGCAATATTGAATAAAAACATTGAGACTCGAGAATGACGCTACCAAGATAGGATGGACGGACCGGTACACAACATAACATTCCATTAATTTAGAGGAATTTCATTATTTTTACTGGAGAGAGAGAGAGAGAGAGAGAGAGAGAGAGAGAGAGAGAGAGAGAGAGAGAGAGAGAGAGAGAGAGAGAGAGAGAGAGAGAGAGAGAGAGAGAGAGAATGAGAGAGAGAATGAGAGAGAATGACAGTGAGTGAGTCTGTACAGAATGTTGGCGGCGTCACGGTGAGGCGCGGCGGCGGAAAACGGACAGACGGACGGACTAGGAGGAGGAGGAGGAGGATGAGGAGGAGGAGGAGGAGGAGGAGGAACACATAGGAACACATAGGAAGAACAAACAGCAACAGGCCTACTGGCCCTTACGAGGCTGTTTGTGATAAACTAGACTACACTATCTAATCTGGGGTGAAGGATACAGGATAGTAAGGGTGAGAGATTCTCCCACCAGCCACGACTGGCAGGAGAGGAAGGCCAACCATGCAATATAAGTAAAAATAAATAAATAAATGCGTGGAATTAGATTAGACTAGCCTATTACTACTGTCACTAACACTAATTCCTGGCAAGCGATGTCAGGCCCCTAGCGACGTCCTTCCGAATCGAGATTTTGTAATTACTGTACATTAGAAGGAACTTGCTCAAAGTTTACTATATTGACGAATAATGTTTTAGTTGCGGATTGGCTTCTAAATATTTGTCCAGTCTATTTTTGAATGTATTAATTGTTTTACTGTCGACGACATTGGCGGGCAGGGAGTTCCAAACGTTAACGATCCGATTGAAAAAGAAATGTTTGGCTTCGTTTGATGTGAATCTTTTACCAGTAATCTTAAAGGTATGACGTCTTCTTGTCATATTTGATCGATCAAAAGTAATGTAATCTTCTGCATTGATATTATCAAATCCTTTAATTATCTTGAACATTTCAATTAAATCTCCTCTCATCCTTCGTTTTTCGAGGGTGAATAAGTTTAATTCTTTAAGTCTTTCTTCATAAGGTTTATTTCTCAGCCTTGGAATCATTTTCGTTATTCTACGCTGGACTCTTTCCAGTTTGTCAATGTCCTTTCTGTAATATGGGGACCAGAACTGTACGCAATATTCAAGATGAGGTCGTACTAGTGAATTATGCTGTTTTAATATGACTTTTTCTGATTTATTTTCGAAAGTACGCCCAATAAAGCCGACCAATCTGTTAGCGGTTTTAACTACCTCTGAGCAATGCTGACTGGGTTTTAAATCGTTTGATATTGTGATTCCTAGATCTTTTTCCTTGTTCACTGCAGAAAGTAGTTTTCCATTCATTTGGTACTGAACGTGATCATTATTTCTTCCGATATGTAGTACCTTACATTTATCAACGTTAAATTTCATTTGCCATTTATTGGCCCAAGACGTTAGTCGATCAAGGTCTGATTGTAAGACTTCTCTGTCACTTGTCGAAGTTACTTTACTGGCAATTTTCGTATCGTCAGCGAATTTTGATATTTTGCATGAGATCCCATCATCTATGTCATTAACATATATCAGAAACAAAATAGGGCCAAGTACTGAACCCTGTGGTACGCCACTTTTTACGTTTAACCATTGAGAGGAGACACCGTTTAAGACTACTCTCTGTTTACGTTCAGAGAGCCAGTCCTGAAGCCAATTGTAGATGCTACCAGAGATACCGTGAGTCTTTAGTTTGTTAAGCAATCGTTGATGGGGAACTTTATCAAAGGCCTTTTGAAAATCCAGATATATGATATCTACTGCTCTGCTTTCATCGTACGTGTCAAAAACATTGTGAAAGAAGTCTAATAAGTTAGTTAGACATGAACGTTTATTACGGAAACCATGTTGTGAGGGTTTAATTATATCGTTGTCTTCAAGGAATTTCACCATATTGTCACGAATGATTGTCTCCATTAATTTACATACTACTGACGTCAGACTGATTGGCCTATAATTTCCGGGTTGTGACTTGTCTCCCTTTTTGAAGATTGGGGTTACATTAGCACGTTTCCAATCTGATGGAACTTTACCAATCCTTAAGGATTTATTGAATATGATTGCAAGCGGTTTACTGATCTGATGCTTGACCTCTTTCAAGATTCTCGGGGAAATTTTATCTGGTCCAGGGGTTTTATTAGTTTTCATCTTATCGATTTTTTGTTCAACGTCATTTTCTACGATGAGTAATTCGTTTAAGAAGTTTTCGGTTCTTCTAGTCTCGAGTGGTTGAAACGATGAACAATCCTCTTCTGTAAATACGGATGCAAAAAAGTCATTTAGGATTGTAGCCATTTCATTTTCGTCGTTTGTGTGATTTCCTTGTCCTTTAGTAAGTGGACCGATATTACAGATAAGGGCTTTTTTACTCTTAACAAAACTATAAAATTCTTTAGGATTAGATTTACATGATTTCGCTATATATTCTTCAAGATTATTCTTGCTGCGCTTTATTAGTCTCTTAGTTTCGCGACGAACTCTGTCAAACTCAACTTTGTCAACCTGGTTTTTAGTTGATATATACTTATCGTACGCGTGTTTTTTGAGAGAGAGGCTGTTTTTTATCTCATCATTCCACCATTTTGGTTTATTCTTCCTTGCTGAACGTCTGTAACGATACGGTACACATACTCTAATAGCTTCGTTCAGCTTTGTGGTAAAGGCCTCCCATGACCTATCAATATATGATTCTGACTCTGACAACAGTTCACTCCAGTCAGTGTCTTCTAAAATTGTCCGCATTCTGGTGAAATTTGCCCTTTGGTAATTTGGTACCCTCTCCTTACTGTCATTTACTTTTATTTCCTTCATTTTCAAGTTGAACGTAATTATCCGATGGTCGCTTGAGCTGAAAACTGGGCCAACATTTACGTTGCTGACTATCTCTTCGCTTGCTGTAAGAATGAGATCAAGGGTATTTAAGTCGCGCGTCGGTTCATGAACGTGTTGATGTAATTCGCTCTCTAATAAATTCGTGTACAGGTCGTGTCCTGCATGTGATCTTAACGGATTTCCCCATCTCGTTACTGGCAAGTTAAAATCGCCCATAATGATTGTTTCACATTGACTAATTATTTCGGAGATTGATTCGAAAAGCAAACGGTCAATTTCAGCGGGTCTTCCTGGTGGTCTGTAAATCAATCCAAGTATTTTTCTGCTCGAGTTACTCTTTAATTCGATGAAAACTGTGTCCACTCCGTTGATGGGTTCTGTTTTAAGGGAGATCGGATGGAGCGAGCTGTGAATATATAGGATTACACCACCGCCGATTTTGTTTTCTCTTTCACAGCTAAAACTTGTATAACCGGATAACTGAAATTCTGCAATGTAATCTCTGTTCGACGTGTCTAACCATGATTCTGTGACTCCTATGATATGGTACTGATCCATTGCGGCGAGAGCTTCAAGATCAGTGAATTTATTTCTGATGCTGCGAGCATTTACATAACAAACTTTAATATTCGGATCAGTAGCGTCATTAGTATTAGGCTCAGTTTTTTGCCTGTACTCTTTTTTTCTTCGTTCCCAGAGGCTCACGCTTGTCTGCCCTAAATTACCTGACAGAGCCACAATCCGCGCGGAATTAATAGCACACAGGTAATTTTAAACTACCTTGCTTCTGTGAAAGGAGATTGGGTTGGCGGGTCAGAATAGTTTGCTTGCTGTACTTATTTAGCTAGTCCCCGTCCCATGTCCCTTCCCTACCTTTCCCTCCCCTGTCCCTCCCCTGTTTTTCACTCCCCTTTCCCTCCCTTGCCTTCCCCTGTTTTCCTCTGCCCTGCCTTCCCTTGCCTTGCTTTCCCTTTCCCTTCCTTTTCCTGCCCTCCTCTGCCCTTTCCTGTCCTTGCCTTATCCTGCCCTGCCCCTTACCTGCCCTACTTTATCCTTGCCTTGCCTTGCCTTGTCTTGCCTTGCCTTGCCTTGCCTTGCCTTGCCTTGCCTTGCCTTGCCTTGCCTTGCCTTGCCTTGCCTTGCCTTGCCTTGCCTTGCCTTGCCTTGCCTTCCCTTGCCTTATCCTCCTCAGTGTATAATTTCAACCTCATTAATTAAACGTTTAAGATATGGTTTATTTAACTTATCTAACAAGTACTCTGAAGAAAAATGTACTTCGACACAAAACTTAGCAGTATTAATATCAGTTCTTATCGACAACACAACTAAGCTTACTCGTAATGAAGCTGACGACTCTCCCAAAACGTATCCAAGGAGAAGATTGTAACTAAAGCTTATTATACATATTTGTCCTGTAGTGTAATTCAGATTTTGAGGGAAGAGAAAGAGGATGTAGTAGAATCTTCATCTGAATACAAGAGTTTATTTATTTGGCAGGCTGTGTAGAGGCCATTCATTCCTCTGACGATCATCTTAAAAGGGAATTCAATCCTCTCATTCGGTATTCTATCCTCACAAATCTCATACATTCGGCACTTCCTCCGCTTCCCCTCATTTTCCACGCCTTACTTTCTTATTCGTTCACCACATAACCTTATCACCACTTTTTATCTCTATATCACCACTAAAATTTGTATTCTCTCTTTTTCTTATTTCTTATTCTTTTTTCTCACTGCCACTATCTTTAATTTTAACTCCTCCTATTCTTCCTTCCTTCCTTCCTATTACATGAAAATATTGTTCCCTTGTCCGCCTCGCTGCACAACATTCACGCTTAAGTTACGTAGTATCTCATATCTCTTGTCACTTTTCATATTCGTATCCTAAAGAATTTCTCCTTTGCTACTGCCTCCTTTACCCTATTTCTTTATTAAATTCTGTGTATCCAGCTGTATTCACCCTCTTAACCCCTTGCTTCC
>JAXIVD010005220.1:22500-25000 GCA_036785275.1 Cancer borealis | reverse complement strand
GCAAATAAATTCAAATCCAAACTCTGACTCTCGGCCAGAATATTGCATCCTGGTATTCAATTTCCTTCACAACGATCAGGTTTTCCTCACTTTACAAGAATAGCTTCAATAATGTGAAGCAACGACACACAACTTCGTCTAATGGTTCGTGAAGTTTCCTCTAAATACAGTGTTTGTCTGCATGTTATTTATGGTTCACACAAAACAGAAGGAAGAAAACTTTCCCTTATCATCTTTTTATTCTCCTCGCTTCTCTGCTTCAATTTTTTTCTTCTTCACAGACTGACAGTTGTATTCGTCGTTATGATATGGCCAGTCAATCAGCCAGTCAGCCAGTCAGCTAGTCAGCCAGTCAGTCTTGCCCGCCCAGTCATTCTGTCATGAATCTCGCTTGAATTCTCAGTGAGTGTTTATATTGTTGCACACTTGTGGCGTTTCCATTAAGTGAAGTGTCTTTCCGCATCGTTATGTTATTTCATTCTTATGTTTTTAGCCTTTAGTCCTCATGGTGCGGGTTTATAGAACCTTCAATTCCTCGTCTTATTACTGTGTGGCTTCCAGGTTGTCTCGTTTCATCATCCTTGAGTCCTTGTAGAGTCCAGGTAGAAGACTGTATATTGTTTATGGCCATGGCAACTCCCTCGGACCTTCAAATGGAAAATACAAAATATTCTCTTGCACGTGCTGGATACATTTATTTTAGCAAGTTGAGACAAACTGTACGTTCCTGCTCAGGTCGAATGATTAATTTTAACAGCTGGACACAGCTGTTATATGTACTCTGTTCTACGACTACAGTCAAAAATAATTCTGAAAACGGAACAATTTCGTTTCGTTACAACGGATATATTGTTCGCTTTCAGAAGGTAACCGTAAGACCCTCACAGTGACACCTTATCTCTGCTTTTCACTGCGTCACTCCGCCCTCATACTGACCGCGACACCTGGAAACATGACATATATCCGCGTCTGTGATTTGATCCCAACAGACGACAGTGCGCGGAGCAAGATTGAAATGCTCCTTGTCTCTTTTCCCGCAAACCAAGAGAATAAAAAAGAGTGGAAGGAGAAACACACTGGCGGGGAGGAAAAAGTGACCCGAAGCAAAGAACGATGTATGTCAAGATAACAATGGAGAGGAAATCTGCCGCTCGCACTGATCGCACTAACATCTTCCTCCTGAGCCCCAGTTTCACGGTGATGGACCAAAGTGGATCTTCGGACTTGCCTCAGCTTAGGCGGCTCTCCACTCTTTTAGGAGAAATTATATCTATTTCTACATCTTGACTTTCAGGCTTTTGGTCTGGTGGACAAGGGTCGTTCTGGCCGTGATGAGCGACCGCACGTCTGTCTGGGCCGCCCACTGGTCTCACTGGACGGATATGAAGAAGACGCTGAGATATGTGCCTGAGTGACAAGAAATAAAAGTGATCGATAACTTAGAAGATAAAAAGAGCACCTCATGCAGTAAGGACACCAAGTGACTTCAACTTTAGCGTGACTGGTGTTGACGACTTACCATCAATATCGACATAACACGAGTTGTTGATAACAACCGCCAATCAGATTCAAACCCAGATCAGGTGTATCCGCTTTGCCAAACAGGTTTTCGCCTCTTTATTATGTAGCGACAGCAAGTAACTTTGATTATATAGTCATTATGGTTGTTGACTTATTATCAATATAACACAAGTTGTTAAGAACAACCGCCAATCAGACTCGAACCCTGGTTGGGTATCATCTCTGCTTCGCCACACAGGATGTCCCAATCCCTTTCTGTGAGGCTGGAGAGGGGAGGAAGTGATTTTAGGAATTACGCACATATCATTTCATGGTGCGGTATGCAGAAAACAGAAGAGATCATCGTGGCTTTGAGATCAGACGTAAGTTTCCGCTGTTCTGGCTTTGAAGTGAACGTCAGAAGTTCATGTTAAACGTATAACTGCCAATACCTGGTCACTGACGGGCTGACGGGCTGACGGGCTGAAGGGCTGACGACCAACAAATAGAAAACGGAGTCCAAGGCAAACACAAATCAATGCTAGAGACAAGATGAAAAATTTCAACAAATTAAATAGAACTGACTAATAATTGATATGCATGAATTAAGGATGACGAGAGTGTCGCGCTGCTCTGCAGTGGATTAACATGAATTAACAAGCGTTGCATCGTGTTCTGCTTTCTTGTGGATTATAGAAGCACTTGATATATGATTAACGCAATTGTTTAATGAAAGAGAGAGAGAGAGAGAGAGAGAGAGAGAGAGAGAGAGAGAGAGAGAGAGAGAGAGAGAGAGAGAGAGAGAGAGAGAGAGAGAGAGAGAGAGAGAGAGAGAGAGAGAGAAGAAAAAAAAGAGAAAAAAAGAGAAGAGAGATAAAAGAAAAAGATGAGATAAACTGTCAGACACATAGACGGCAATGGCAATCAAACAGAAAAGTAAACTGAGACAACATTTAATTAACTAAGTCAGAAACAGACAGACAGACACACACTAGAACAC